>JAATLQ010032334.1:107704-151953 GCA_013421005.1 Heliconius erato x Heliconius himera | reverse complement strand
CCACATAATAATTAACAGTAGATCGAAAATGTATAAAAATTTACAAAATCGTTAACGTCGTCTGCCCGTTCAGGTAACTCATTTTGAATCAGTGATATCTCCTTCAGTATTTATTAGAAAGTTGTACAGTAAAATATAATTTTAATATAGGTGAAATGCTAAAGGTGAATATTATATTTATTTTGATAAGGATTGAATACGAAGTTATAAAAAATATATTAACAATAATCAAAACAAAATAAATAATAATATATTAAAATGCCTTTAATGAAAAAACCTTCAAAGATAAACATCATCGTGGACTTTTTAATAGATTTTTTAAAACATAATATTTTTTTAAAATATAGTTTTTATGTCTCATAAAGTTTAGTCAGCGTACGCCATGTAAGCGACATTTTGGGCGACATATTAAAACGACATAATTCCTTGTTGCCTAGCAACGGTTGCTTAGTGACAGTTATTGTTAATATGGCAGAATAAATTACATGTCAAATTGAAACGTATTTTAATATCTTAGTATATATTGAAAATATTTCAAATATGAGAAAAAAAAGTATCCTATGTTCATCCCAAGACCCTCAAGTATCTCTATATGAGTATTTTATCACAATTGAATTAGCGGTTTGGCCCTGATTGCGTCACAGACAGACAGACAGACAGACAGACAGACAGAGTTACTTTCGAATTTATAATATAGGTATGGATGATATACATATTTTATTATATATTTTTATATATGTACATATATTATTAAAAATAAAATTAATAAAGCTGAGTTCTACGTTTTTTTTAAATATTCGTAGTAATAAGTCATTTTTTTAACGAGGCGAAGACCGTCAGTCAATGTCACTTACATATTGCACAGCTTTGCTAAAAAGCCATTATTCTGCCATATTAACAATAACTGTCACTAAGCAACCGTTGCTAGGCAACAAGGAATTATGTCGTTTTAATATGTCGCCCAAAATGTCGCTTACATGGCGTACGCTGACTAAACTTTATGAGACATAAAAACTATATTTTAAAAAAATATTATGTTTACGAATTTATTTAAATTAGAATACAATAAAAATATATATTTAGTAGTGTGTGTTCTGTATGTTTTATTAATTTAATTTGTTTTTTACGCATTATTTAAAAAGCATAATTAGCATCCTGCACTCCTTCTCTGTATAAACTATATAGCTATGACAAACTTTTGAATGGACACAATTTTTTTTTACACTACGTATTAATATATAAAAATTGAATAAAATAACATTGACAAATTATTGCATTTAGAAATTTTGAAAAGAAGCTTTACTCTTCCGTATAGCAGGGTACTGGGTAAGTTAATTGCCACTCGTTCTCCACTTTTCGTGGCGGCGCTCAACGCCGCGGTCAGAGCGGACAAATGATAATAATATAAGACACGGCACGCTGTCCCCCAGCATTACGACCCCTTCATAGATAATATTGTATTAAATTCAAAGAAAAAAATTAAAAATTATCTTCTAAAAAAAGACTACTCTATCTATTCTATCTATTTTTTCCAATTACCTATAATCGTTGTACGACGCCAAGCCATGGTCGCGGCCTCTTTGAATGTCCATAGCGACGAGGTCCAAGCCCCATTTATTATGAGATTTGAACAGTAAGTTTGTGATCTCGCCAGTACAGTGTGGGTCAGACTCCCCCGCACGGTGAGTTACTATACCGCGGACGATGTCGTCAAAGGAATCTGGATTGGCTTCTAATAGACTTGGATTGAAATAGTAATCACTTAATCTGAAATATGAGATTTGTTGGTTGATATAATGGACTACAGGAATCTAGTGTTAAAATATTCCTTTCTCCACTTTTCGCCGAATTTTGGCGGCGTTGCGTGTTGAGCGGCGGAACTGAAAGCCGCGCTTTGCCCGGGCATCAGTGTGAAGAAATGGAAATATAAAATAAAATAAACATTTAATTTCCTATTCACACTTTGTGTCCCTGCGCCACAACTGGCCTCTAAGACTGTTTTTCTATAAATTAATAATAGTACTTACTTCTTAATTTAGGTTTAACTACTTAATTCTAGATGTTTTGTGTATGATACATTTCGTCATTAAATACGTACTTATATAAATAGGCAGTTTGGTGACCTTTCGGGCAACTCATAAATGTGTCAGGTATAACAGTGTGCAGAAATCTGAAGGCACCAGCTCCAAAGCCGTTGATGATTCCAGGGTTCACGTCTTCGTTGTAATCACGACTGTACAGTGAAGTTGGGGAGATGCGGTAGTAGCGGAGGTAGCTTTCACCTAAATAATGATTATATGAAGTATTTTTACATAATATGCTTATCATTCAGAATATGCCAGTCGTGGCGCAGAGGCACAAAGTGTGACTGTAAACCGACTGGTTGTAGGTTTGATCCCACTCGAGGAGATGAAATATTTACTTAATTTTATATTTCCATTTCTTCGCTCTTGTGTCGAGGCAAAGCGCGGCGTTGAGTTCTGCCACTCAACACGCAATGCCCCCAGAATTCAGCAGTAAGTGGGGAACGGAGTGTCTTAACACTAGGTTCCCTCTCCCTACCCTGCTGTGTGCACGTACAGCGTGAAGCTGACTAGATTTTTTATTAGAATAAAAAACGGATTTTATTGGGATTTTACCAAAAAATGGAGGCCTTTAAAAGACAAATGTGTACGTGTAATACAAACATACCATATTAAAAAAAATTGCTTCACGCTGTATTCCACGCACAGCCGGGTAAGCAAAGTCACTTTGAGCGGAACTCAACGTCGTGCTTTGTTTAGATACCAGATCGAAGAAATGAAAATATAAATTTACATAAATATTTCATTTCCTTGAGTGCGGATCGAACCCATAACCAGGTTTTCACGATTATTACACATTTTAAATGAAACTAATTTAACCAGATTAATCGCGTATATTTAACGGGTAGAGTCTGCCCGTTAAATATACGCGATTAATCTGGTTAAATTAGTTTCATTTAAAATAATTAAATGGTTTTATTTTTGACTTTCGACTAAAGATTTTTCCATCGTCATTTTTTCATAATATATTAAGTATTCATCACAAGAAAAAATCGAATCATTATTAATTATTAAAAAGAAATGTCATATAATTTATACTTGGAATATTTATGATTTCAATAAAAAAAGATATCAAACAACCTGATATAAATTTTATCATCAAATTACTTTAACTGCCATCATGCCATATTATAATAGGTATATATATCTATATGAAATAACATTGAAGCCGTCGTGGCTCAAGGACACAAACATATAAATGTAAAAGTGACGGTCGTGGGTTTGATTCCCACTCGGGGCGATAAAATATTTAACATTTTCCCTTTCTAGTAAGTTGCATGTTGAGTGGCGGAATTCTATTCCGCCACTCAACATGCAAAAGTAGGGAACGGAAGTAACTTATTGAGTATCTTCATACTAGGTTCCCAGATCCCTCTGCCTACCCTGCTATGTACGGGATACAGGGTAAACCTAAAAAAATCCTAAAGCAGAGGAAAAATAGATCAGATCATTTAAGTCAAGCGTAAGTTGATAATTCAAATCCTACAACATGCAAATGTTTTCATATCAAATGTTAAATATAGTTTTTCTTAAATATTATATCTTTTTTCATGGCATTATGAAATAATTATAATAAAATCGAAAAATATTTGGCGGTAAATGCTAAAAAGAGTGTTCCCTCTACCTACCCTACTGTGCGCGGAATACAGCGAGAAGCTGATTCGAGTTAAGTAAAAATTATGCACTAAAATTTCTTAAATACAATTAACTATTTTACCAAAGTTCAGAGGCAACCATTCTTGGTAAGTAATATGTTGAATTTCAGCTATAACAATTTTCCTAGCCTCTTGGTATAATTTTTCATCAGTCCACAGCGGATTGAGGTTGCTCAAGACGTCTGCTATGCGGTTGTGCTCACGAAGAAGAAGAGTGTGGAGAACAGCCAGTGTTGGCGTCTGATTGATTCTGCTGTCACCTGAAAAAAAGCAATTGAGGACGAATTTCCACTATACATTTTTTTATAAATAACTTAATAATAATAATGAATTGAAACCAATGAATTTATTATAATACTAGCGACCTGCTCGCGGCTTCGCCCGTTGGAACTACAAAGTTATTAATTTACTTATCTGCATTACTTTCATTTTCTAATATATCATTTTAACAACAATTTCTATAACTATATTAAAAAGTGAAGTTTCAGCAACTTTTGTCGAAAAACATTCTTAAAAATGGTATAACTTTTTGATTTATAAAACGATTGAAATAATACTAACACTATTTAGTATTTATTAAGCTTGCCAAAATACAATAGTGAAAACTGCAATTAAATCAGCAGCACAGACAAATACATAAAATTTTTAAAATTATTTATTGTTTAGTTCCATTACGTCACTAAATGTCATTTATAACATTTTTCCTTTGTACCTTCCATATACAGACACCATTCCGTTACGACTTTATTAAATGTATAAATTTTAACACTAAACCTACATATATAACATAGCTTAGCGTATAAAGAATGTCCTTGGGATCTAAATGGGGAAAAAATGGAAAATAGGCTGAGATATAACGTTTCGATCGTTAATGGCTGATCTCTCCATAATGATATGGTGCATAAGATGATGATGTTCAAAAATAAAATACATAAATTACAATATCATGTTCCCAAATGGTTTTTTAGTCGTAAGCATAACAACAGAAGCAGCGTCAGCGTAAATTGTAAGTTCGATTGTCTCTCAGAGAACTGGGTTATTTAAATTGTTCTGATTTTTCTTTTCCTTCGACCTGGCATTAATTCCGTCTTTTGCCAGGGTCTGCTATTATATATTTTGCTTCTGAGCATGCACTCTTATATGGGTATGACGATACCATTAGGCTGATATTGTTTCACTACCCGTAGAGATAACAAAACATATACATCGCTGGTGATGATTAGACTATCTTGGACCAATTATGTATATTTATGAAAATGTAATTGACTTTGACCAAAGTTACCACAACGTAGGTAAAAGTTAATTCCACTACCAAAGCAACGATTCACGAAAATTAAACAACCAACTAAAAAACTACTAAAATCAATAAATAATTAGCATTTTCCACATCCTCACCAGCAAAGTAACAAGGCGCGGACATGTTTCTCAAATCACAAACAGCTGCTTTATCATCGACTGAAGGCAAAAATCCTAATTTACAATTCTTCCTCGTCTCCTCTTTAAGTCTGCCTCCAGATTTACTTCTAAGTTTATTAGCTGTTTTTGAATCGGATCCATATATTGGAGATCCATCCAAGAAGCTCGTTACTGTGTTCATCTAAAAATTATATTTTTTTTTATATCTTTGGACAGTCGTGGCGCAAGGGCGCAAGTGTTTCACTTTAAACGCAACTGGTGGCACGAATTTCCACTCAAGGAAATTAAATATTGATTTAAATTTATATTTTCATTATGTTCCCTCTAGAATTCGGTGAACAATGGGGAATGGCGTGTCTTAAACTAGTGTAGGTGTCCTCTGTGTGCGGGTTACAGCTTAAAGCTATTTTTTTTTAATTTTAATCATACAATGTATCACAAAAAATATTTATTCGAATCTTAGTTATTTTTTAATTATTTATGCTGTCACCGATTAGAGCTATATATAGAGATAAAAGCTGCTGCTAAGCTCTTGAAATGAAAAAAAAACATAGGTGACATTTTACTGAGATTAAGTCCTTACACATCTTATAAAATATACTCAAAATAAATTTAATGATATAACATTTCTAATTCCTTGCAATCTTACTTGTTCCGCGTGACCCAAACTGCAATCATCTCTTGGTGTCGTAACACTTCTAACAAAATTGAGGCATTTGATCCCGTGGTTTCTGTAAAAAGGGTCGTCCTCTGGCACACATATCGGGATGCACTTGTCGTTTTGCATGTCTTGGGGAAGAACATCTCTGCCGTCTCCCAAGCAGCATTGAATACCACCTTCGTCTAATATATTAGTTTTGTGTTATATATTAAATATTTTACATGTAAATATATATTCTATATACGCTAGGTTTAAATAAAGTTTTCAATATAAGTTCTAATGAAGATTAATATGTTTTTGCATGTTTATTAATTACTAATTTTCCTTATTTTAATAAATTCTATTTAAGATAATGTTATTAATACCGATTTTAGATATGGATATTAAAAATGATGTATTTTTTTTAATTTTTTAAAGAAAGTTATTATTTCAATAATAAATCAATGAAGCCGGACTCGCCCATCGAAGGTTTCGCACCAGGGAACTACAACATACAAAATCTTTGAAATTTAAATTTGCGGGCGTATGTAATTTTCTCTGTATTTAATATTAATCAATATAATCTTGATACCTTCACGCTGTCTTTAGAAAAATAGCTAAAACAAACAGACAAAAAAGTGATGCTATAATTTAAATTTCTTTCTTTTGAATAGATACGCAACCCTAAAAACATTGCAAATTAATTAGGTCAGGATTTGTTCGCCCCAAATATTTGGGGCTAACAAATCCTAATATGATTTTTCCCTTTACCGGTGGACTCCATAACTTGATATACTAGATCGTGAGTGATGAACTGTCCCCACTGCATGTTCAGATATGTTAGTACGCGGCTGGACACCGCTCGGTCTGAGAACAGGCGTGTCGACAGTAGTCGCGGGTTCGGCAGCGGGCGACCGCTCTTCGCTAACGGCATTGCATATATACCTTGGAAAAAATAAGATATAAGTACCTATGTAAAAAAATAAAAATTAAATTAGCTTCACGCTCTATCCTGCACACAGCAGAGTAGGCAGAGAGAACCTAGTGTTAAGACACTCTGTTCCCCACCTTCTTATGAATTCTGGAAGCATTGCGTGTTGAGTGGCAGAATTCAACGCCGCGCTTAACCTCGACACCAGAGCGAAGAAATGGAAATATAAATTTAAGTAAATATTTTATCTCCTCGAGTGGGGATCGAACCCACAACCAGTCGGTTTTAAGTCACACTTTCTGCCCCGGCGTCATGACTGGCCACGACTACAAATAATAATATTAAAATAATGGCTCATTTTTACCATCATTCTTGCTCAACACGCAATACCTCTAGAATTCGGCGGAAAGTGGGGAATGGAGTGTTTAAACACTAGGTTTAGTCTGCCTACCCTGCTGTGTGCGGGATTCAGGGCGAAGCTGGTACATTTTATTTTATTTAATGTACCTACTATTGACGTTGACTTCCGCCACTCAACACGGAGCACGAAGTAAGAAATAAATAATAAAATAGTACTTGAACCTGCACTACTTATCTAAGTCGTATCATCTCAACCTCCTAACCTCTTAATCTACTTATTGCATAAAACCAGCATTCATTCAGTCAGAAGAAGTGGTCATTAAAAAAATGCCTTCTATTTTTTTTCAAAATGAACAATAAATACAAAAAAATGTTAAAAATAATTTTAAAAATATTTAAAAGCAATTCATTTCATATCATATATATGTCGAGTAACTCTTATTTAATTACGTTCGTCGTGAATATCTACTCATTTTCAATTATTTGAATCAACAGATAGAGAGCTTTCAAACTCAGATTATTTAAATTAATAAATAAAAATAATTCATTTTATAACATCATATTTATTATTCTCATATTTTATAATAGCATAAAATACTGTATGGAGTATAGACTTGATACAGTATTCGTTAAGTATTAAGTACCAGCATCACGCTGTATCCCGCACACAGCAGGGTAGGCAAAAGGAAACTTAAGTTAAGACATTTCATTCCCCACTTTCCGCCGAGTTCAGGAGGCATTGCGTGTTGAGTGGCGGAATTCAACGCCGCGCTTTGCCTCGATACTAGAGGGAAGAAATGAAAATATAAATGCAAATAAATATTTCATCTCCTCGAGTGGGATCGAACCCACAACCAGTCGATTTTACAGTCACACTTTGCGCCCCCGCGCCACAACTGGCCTCTACTATTATTAAACTCAAGTTGACTGGTTTTAAATTCATGTTGATTTTTATAAGGATTTTGTGTATGTACTATTTGTATTTATTTTTACCTTCACGCTGTATATCGCATACAACAAGGTACCTAGTGTTAAGTTAAGACATTCCGTTCCTCACTTTCCGTCCGATTTGAGAGACATTGCGTGCAAACGCCGTGCTTTATCTTGCTACCAGAGCGAAGACATGATAATAATTAATTCCTTGTGGGAATCGAACCCACAACCGTCACTTTTAACATCAATTATTTGTTTATTATAAACAATTTAGTAAACCTTAAGTCATTTAAGTAATAATTAGTTCTTATTACCATCTGAATACCGCGGTGTAGTGATTCTAGTGAAAGGGGCCCCTCGCCTCCCCCACGCCGGGTGCTCCATGCTGTTGCAGGTGCCATCAATACTTCTGTACTTGGAGTTTCCTATACACTTCACGTTGATAGGCTTGCAGTATATCTTGTGCGGTCGAATGCATTGACTTTCGAGGAACGAGAGGAAGGTGTTTGGAGTCACGTCTGAACTGATTAACGTTAAAAATTAAATATTAGAATTATTAAATTAAAAAATATATTACTAGACCATAGGATCTCTTCAGCTTTACGCTTAAGACACCATATACTACATCAAAGAGTGTTTAGATACTCCGCTCTTTATTTTCTCCTGAATTCTAGATGTATTGTGTGTTGCCGAATCAAACCCACAACCAGTCGCGTTTATAGTCACCTCTGCGCCATAGGTACTTATTTCATTCAATAAGTGTAGCACAAGAATTAAAAAAAAAACAAAAAAAAATAACTTTCCCCATTTTAAAATCGGGTAAAAATTATTCAAATTTACCTAGAACTTAATTTCATTTGCAAAATCTTAGTCGCAGTGAGTAACTCATGAGAGGTCTCTGAAGCCTCCTTAGCGTCTTTAGGCAGCTTCGTGGAGAAGAAATGTAGCAAAGATGGAGAACACGCTTCCAAAGTAACTCCATTTTTAACTAATTGGTTAGCCCTCTTTTTAGCCTCGCGGGAAAGTTCTCGCCCGCATTTGAGACTGTCCGATATTAATTCTGGTGGCAATGGTCCGTCTTCTTCTGAAATAATCGCATTTACTTTTTAATTAACTATATTTTTAATCCAGTTTCACGCTTTTTCCGAAAAGTAGACGAAATCTAGTTTTCATATTTATAAACTTTTAAAGTGTTATTCCACACTTAGGAAAGAAAAATACTTATTTAGAAAACGTATAATAATTTGAACGTAGCGGGACTCGAACCCGCGCCTCCTGGAAACCAACCAGGCGCTCTGACCTGAACTTGGTGAACGTATGGCTTAGTGGTCAGAGCGCCTGGTCGGTTTCCAGGAGGCGCGGGTTCGAGTCCCGCTACGTTAAAATTTTTATACGTTTTCGAAATAAGTATTAATCTAGTTTTCATTTTCATTTTTTCATTTTCGAAATAATGCGTGTAAGTGGCGTAACTAATCGCAGCGCTTAGTCTCCCAGTGCGGGGAAATAAAAACATTTCTTTTTTAAGCTTCACGCTATATCCCGCATATAGCAGAGTAGGCAGAGGGAACTTAGTGTTAAGACATTCCCCTGCCCTGGAGAGCTGCATTCTGGAGGCATTGCGTGTTCAGTGGCGGAACTCAACGCCGCGTTTTTATGACATTGAAATTGTTTGTTTGGAGACCAATCTTGGCGCAGTGGCACAAGCGTGTGATTGTAAACACGAAAGATTATAGAGTTTGATTCCCATTGAAGGAAATAAAATATTTGATACTTTCATTTCCTCGCTCTGGTAACGAGGCAAAGTGGGGAATCGGCAGTGCCTGAATGAATGGGAACGGAGTGTCTCAACACTAGGCTCTCATGTTCATTCTGCGTATGCTACCCTGCTAGACAGAGTGTAGCTAAAAAATAACAAAAACCTTTGATGTAATAAGAAAAAATAAACAAAGATGATAAGCCACACAAGTAAACACAATAAAATTCTATTAAAAGATCGTAATAATACTTGCCCAATGATGACAAAAGAAGTAAATCTTTTATACTCGACGTTGCACTCTCAAAAATTGGACAGATATCAGTCAATAAATCTTCAAATAAAAAATCCCATCCGGTGTTAAGGCACGCACTAACTGAACCACATAGAACCAAAAAGAATAATATTTTCAACGATATATCTCCAAAACCTCTATTTGCTATCATTATTAGTTATTTTTAGTAACTAGCTATTTTTACTTAATCTTTAACACCCTACTTTGTTCAAAACTGTTTTGAAAATGAAATGATTAATTAAAAAAAAGTAATGATAGTAATGATGTAATGATAGCAATACTTTGTTTTGTAACCTTTAACAGGTTGAACGAAAATTGTTTTGTTATATGGCGTCACCTTATCATGTCACGTTTCTTGCGTTAAATTACGGAAACAATATGGATAGGACATGTCAGAATATCAATTGGTCTTTCTCAATATGTCAATATATTATTAAATCAAAAAATAAATAAATCAGCTTCACGCTGTATCCCGCTCACAGCAGGGTAGGCAGAGGGAACGTAGTGTTAAGACACCCGTTCCCCACTTTCTGCCGAATTCTGGAGGCATTGCGTGTTGAGTGGCAGAACTCAACGCCGCGCTTAACCTCGACACCAGAGCGAAGAAATGGAAATATAAATTTAAGTAAATATTTCATCTCCTCGAGTGGGGATCGAACCCACAACCAGTCGGTTTCACAGTCACACCTCGTGCCGCTGCGCCACGACCGGCCTCTAATATATTATTATATCTCATATTATTATATGTTTAACTAGTGTTGTAAGATTATTGAAGTACGATTCATTTGTGTTATAAGAATTATTTTTATGAATTTTTTGATTATTTTTACATTTTTTATAAAGTTAACACTTTAAACGTATGGCTCAGTGGTCAGAGGCCCTGGTCGGTTTTCAGGAGGCGTGGGTTCGAGTCCTGCTACTTTTAATTTTTTATACGTTTTTTAAATAAGTATTTTTGATTGTTTTTTTTTTATTTCACCCTGTATCCACATGCACACAGTATAACAAATATACATATATAAATATAAAGTATGAGGCTGGACTCAGATCGTAATGATTTATCATGGAAAGAAGACAGTAAAGAAAAGAAAAAAGAAGACAGAGTAGACGAGAGGTGTGTGGGAATATTTGGATTAAAGAGAATAGAATAAATTAAGCATAGAAATCTGGAGTTTCGACGATCAAACACTGTAAGCCAGCCAAGCTGCTTTCTTTTAAACGAAATATGGTCTCACTTGCGAAGGCCATAAATAAAACGTATGGAGGTATAAGAAATATATTTATTTCAACTCGATTTATCATCAATTATTATACCCCAGTTTTTTACAGTTAACTGCGGCTTTGCACATCGCAAGCTATGCTGAGGGAACCTGGGAAGCTTTCCTTGCTGTTAAGAGACTCTGTTCCCATTATGACACTTCCGCCAAATTCTAGAGCCATTGTGTGTCGAGTGGTGGAACTCAACACCGCGCTTTGTCTCGTTACCAGAGCGAAGGAATAAAAATATAAAATATTTCATTTCCTCGAGTGGAAATCGAATCCACAGCCTGTCGTGTTTACAATTAGTCACACGCTTGTGCCCCTGCGCCACGACTGGCCTGTTCTAATGTCGTAAAATAAAGTATAATTTACTTGGTATCGTTAAGAAATATAATTACTAACATAAGGATACGTAATTGTATATAATAATAAAGATAGCGTTGACCGTCGAGTCTCTAGTCGAGTGGAATTATATATAAAATATAAAAATAAAAAAGGTTTTTTATAGTAATCTACCACTAGACTTAGTAAATTGACATTTGCTATGGAGACAAAGTCAGGCAGTGTATGTATGTGGTTTGCCTCGATTTTTTTTTCTACGGGAAACAACGACATTTATCGTTTTAAGTTTTATATTCCACGCAAACCGTTTTTTGTTGATTATTATTTTTGTATAAAAATATACCCTTTGACTATAGCTCAAGATACACCATTACATTAGATATACTCGCATTGTGCTATTTTATTTCAAATAAAACAAGAAATAACAACACACCCGTGTATCCCGCATACAACGGGGTAGGCAGAAGGAACCTAGTGTTAAACACTACGTTCCCCACTTTCCGTCGAATTTTACGAGGTATTTGTTGCGTGTTGAGAAGCGGAACTCAACGGCGGACTGAAAGGTCTCGCTTTGTTAAATACAATACCATGAAAAAAAACTAAAAAGTCTGTTTTTAAAAAATATTTTTAAATGAATATTTTACTAAAAGGAACGAAATATTGTGTATAAAAAGTTATCTATTATATCTTCACTTGAAATACATTTTTATAATAATGCCATAGATTATTGTAGATTAATTATTATGACGCGAGGAGATGTTGTAAGCATGATTACCATAATTTGTGGGAATTTTAATTTTTTTAGTAGCTCCCCGCATGCAGGGTCTATAGAGAGAACATACTGCCTACACTCCATTCTCCTTTTTCAAACTGCATTAGGGACTGTATTTTTAAATGTCGCAACTTAACGCCGCGTTTTGTCTAAAAAGGGGAGATGATAACAGTTCAATCTCTCGTGGGGAGCTGAAAATCGCTGCGAATGTGCATGCGAAATGCGCTGCTACAAGTTGTGAGTTCAAATAAAATAATATATTTAAAAAATCAGCTTCACGCTGTATTCCGCACTTAGCAGAGTAGGCAGAGGGAACCTAATGTTATGACACGCCGTTCCCCACTTTCCGCCGAATTCTGGAGACAATGCGTATTGAGTGGCGGATCTCAACGCCGTGCTTTGCCTGGGCTAAACACTCGACTTGACTTGAGCAGGAAAGTAATAATTCTCGACATTTGGTTAAATTTATATTTTTATTATGGAAATAAAATTTTACAAAGTAAAATTACATATAGGCACAATGTAGTTTCATAACTTCCCACCTTTTAAGTTAATATAATATATACTGGTATGTTCAATAATAACAAGAATAAAAAATAATAGCATAGATAGGCATAGGGAACATAGTGCTAAGATACTAGGTTTTCCATCTTTCGCCTAATTTTTGAGACATGAGTAGCGGAACTGAACGCCGCGCTTTGTCTTGTTACCGAAGTGAAGAAATGGAAATAATTTATTTCCTCGAGTGAGAATCGAACCCACAACCATCTCGCTTACAGTCACAGTCTATGAGACGATGAAGAATAGGAAGTTGATGGATTTTTATATATCTTTTTAACCATTTTTTATTTTAGTGCTGACCTCGGAGAGGAAGTATCAAAATTTGTGTTTAAATAACTAAACACAGAGAAACAAGATGTGGCCATCATCTTTGGGCATGTATAAAATAATAGATTCTTCTATCTCCATCGGTTGAATATCAATAGAATTATCACCTATACCGGGATCTGATGTGGACATGTCATGCACCAGTAATTCTATTGAGGCATAATGATAGGCCTGGCTTGCATTTAAAAGTTATTTAAAAAATATATTATATTTTATAATAAAAATATTATTTTTATTATAAAACCTGTAGCGGTTGAGGAAAACGATTGCCGGTTGTTTTTTTTCACCTAAAAGAACCATTTATTTTGATTTATTCGAGGAACAGCGCTGTTGTTTAATTTTTGTTGTTTAATTTAAATTACAAAATAAGATGAGAAAAACAATACTATATAACTGCATGATAATAATTTACGTGGGTGTTTTTTTTTATAATATAATTGAAATGTAAACAAATTATTTTTTAACAAAAAACAAACCTACTTCAAACAAACTAAAAAAGCGTACAATAATTTTACTTAACATAAAGCAATAGTTCTTCGATATATGATAAAAATTATTAAAATAAGTAACTACCGATACATATATGTAGGTAGCCACTTGCGGCTTCGCCCGCATTTCACCTATAATTTTTTTACTATGCTACATGTGCCAATAAATAGATTATATAATTTATACATACAAACATAAATAACTTATTTTCATAATTCTAATAAAATACAAGCACTAAGTGGCTGAATGGGAGGATGTCATTGTCTGCAAGTACGCACCCTGCGCGATTCGAACCTAGACTTGCGGCCATAAACAGAGCGTTGAATTATTTTAATTTCATATTTTCCCGAAAAACATACGTCCAAATTAAATTAAAGCAGCTTCACGCTGTATCCCGCACACAGCAGGGTAGGCAGTGGGAACCTCCGTCTGTTCCCCACTTTCCGCCGAATTCTGGAGGCATTGCTTGTTGAGTGGCGGAACTCATCGCCGCCCTTTGCCTCGACACCAGAGCAAAGAAACAGAAATATAAATTTAAATAAATATTTCATTTCTTCGAATGGGGATCGAACCCACAATCAGTCGCTTTTATAGTCACACTTCGTAATCCTGCGCCACGACTGGCCTGGACATGATAAGAATATAATAAAATTATTCTTTTTGACTATTATATATTATATTATTTAGGATTTGATGAAACTGTATATTTTTTTAAGCTCGTGGAGTAACTCAACGCCGCGCCCATTTCCTCATTACCAGAGTGGGAATCGAACCCGCAACCTGTCTCTTTTACAGACGCACATTTGTACCCCTGCGCCATGGCCCCAACTATACCTCCAAAAAACCACTCGACTATTATTATATAATATAATAAATAAAACGATTTCTATAATAAATTGAATCTACGATCTCCATTTTATAAGTTACAGTCACTAAACACTTGACTACCGAGTAGATCATTAGTAATAATTCTCAACATTATGTTAAATTTATATTTTTATTATGGAAATAAAATTTTACAAAGTAAATTCACGTAGAATGCATACAATGTGGTTTTGTAACTTCCTACTTTTTAAGTAAATATAATATATAAACTCAATTATAACAAGAATAAAGACTAACAGTTACAATGTAAAAAAAAATGCTTCAAGCTGTGTTCCGGATACAACGGCTAGGCAGAGGGAGCCTCGTGCTAAGATACTCCATTTTCCAGTTTTTGCCTAATTTTCTTGACATGAACTGACTGGCGGAACTGAACGCCGAACCACCGCAGAAGCCTAAATATGGTCCGCGAACGATTTTAATTTTATGATTGGGGATAGTGAGACGAAGTTTCTGTTTAATAGTCACTGTTAATTTTTATTATATACCTACATGCATAGTGGTCCCTGCTACCAAGAATGATATAAAAGTGGTCCTTGATCAAGAAAAGGTTGGGAACCCCTGCTCTAGAGGGTATGTATGAAGAAATTGATGACAGAGGACGAGACGAAAGAAGTTTGTAGAGATTTTAGCGTTTGGGGCTCAGTTCTCTCTGACTACCCGGCTAGGGATACACTGTGAAGCTAAGTTAAATTAAATTATTTTTTGTAACGTAGACATTATAGAGAAGATTTATATAAAAAACAACTCCGTAGTACTTTCTGACCATTTTGAGAGGTAAATATAGACATTTTATGAAAATTAATTGGAGAAAAGAAAACATTCAAAATTTATCATTCCCATGAAAAAAAACGCAATAAGCGGTAACAGTCGATCATATAATATTTTTAAATATACATAGTACTAAAATACATATTTAGAAAATAATATTAAAAAAAGATAAACTTATTTAATAAAACGCGTAGTTGACTCTATATAATAATAATATAAATAATAACAATCTTAAGATATTCTTAATTACAACACTTTCAATACAGACAAGAACAAAATCTCATAAGAAAAGCTATCACACATTTTTTGTTCAAAGTTGTTACAACTTTTATATAATAAGTCTTAAGAAATCTATTTATTTCTATTATAATAAAATATTTTTTATATTATATAACATTTTATTTATGTATAAATAAATCACCAGTGCAGTCCAAACCCTAGTTTCTTGACGTGCACCAACGTTTTGAATACGTGGTCCCATAATTTGCTGCTTATACCAAAAGCTGTAAGAAAATGTTTATGTGAATACATATGATATAAATCAGCTTCACGCAGTATCCCGCACACAGCAGGGTAGGCAGTGGGGACCTTGTATTAAGACAGTTCCCCACTTTCTGCCGAATTCTAGAGGCATTGCGTGTTGAGTGGCAGAACTCAACGCCGCGCTTTGCCTCGACACAGTCACACTTTGTGCCGCTGCGCCACTACTGGCCTCTATATATAGATACATATAATATATTAGGTACAAATTAAGCTTATAAATATTTTTTAAAGCCCTTGTAGCGTAATCGCACAGTGTGTAACTGTAAACGTGATAATGTGGGTTCAATATTCATTTGAAAGTATTATTTAATATTTTTGTGTCCTCTCTCTGGAAACAAGACTAGACGCAGCGTTGATTAACGCCACTCCAAACACAATTTCTCAAGAATTTGGTGGAAATTTTGAGAGCGGGATGTCTTAATACTAGGTTCCCCGTCTACTCTGTTATGTGCTGTATAGCGTGCGTCCAGCGTGAAGCTAAACAAAAAAAAAATGTTTGTACGATTTCCACTCAAGAGAATTGTTACATATCCCATATTACGTAATGTTTCGTATTCGCGCGGAAAGCAGAGAACAGAGAGCGTTGGCACTAAGCGCTCTCTGCCTACCTTGTTACACGGGAAAAGGCGTGAAGCCGAGAAATATATAAGTAGTTTTTTTTTATTGAACTCTTTAAAATGAATTTTAAAATTGTTTTGGTCAGCCCCAAAAGTAAGTAAATTTTCTGTTGTTGTACCTATTTATTAGCAAGCAAAGTGAACAAGTTACTTTTTGTGATCAACAAACATACCAAATCTAACTTTCCGTCAAACTTTCCGACCGATTGTATTGTATATTGTTTCAGTTGATTTCCATTACTAACTAAAAAAGTATGGAGAAATAATATTTTACTGCTTCATTAAAAAAAATATTCGTCTTATTCGCATGTATATTTCACATACATATATTACCTATTTAATTACATCTTTTATTTTAATTTCCTGAGTTTTATATTTTGTAACTAATAAGTAAACACGTGAACTGTATACATTATATCGATAAATAACTTCTCTGAGAGCAACTCTATTACAACCATGGGCGTAGGAAGAGGGGGGCCGGTTGGTCCGTGCCCACCCCATAATAGTCTGGAAAGTCTCCAGAAATTTTACTAACAAAAAATTTGCCCACAAAAATAGAAAAAACATTTACACGTATCTATGCAAAGCTAAAGTCTAGTCCTGTTGGGGCGGGGACAGAAATATATCTTTAGAAACGCTCATGACTGAACTCCTGGATGTGATACTTAAGGTAAGCAGAGAAAGAGATCCTTTAGTAAAAATACTCAGTTCTTTTAAAGGATTTATATTGTAACCTAACTACGAACCGGCAACACTTTATAATACAACGGTTTGTATAACGTTCGTTCTGTAAAAATGGATTTCATTTTATCAATGTTGCATGCAAATGTATGTGGACAAACGCAGATTTTCTTTTTGTCTTACCAGACCGAAAAAAAGGTTAACTTTTACCATCAGGCTGTATACCCCTTATAGCAGAACAAGGGGAACCTAATGTTAAGACACTCCGTTCTCCACTTTCCCACGATATTTCACGAGACATTGCGTGTCAAGAAGCGGATCTCAACGCTGCGCTTTGTCTTCTCACCAGAACAAAAAAAATATATATATATTTCAGTTCGACAATATGCCGGCCACGACACAGTGGCCACAATTATAAACAAAAATGTGACCTAATAGGATTCGAACCAACAACGATCACGTTTAATGAAATATATTAAGACACAGTAGTATATATCTCTTTTGCTTACCAAATATGTTTACTCAATTTAAAAAAAAATCTTGGCGCAGGGCCACAAAGTGTGACTGTAAAACCGACTGGTTGTGGGTTCGATCCCCACTCGAGGAGATGAAATATTTACTTAAATTTATATTTCCATTTCTTCGCTCTGGTGTCGAGGTAAAGCGCGGCGTTGAGTTGTGCCACGCAATGCCTCTAGAATTCGGCAGAAAATGGGGAACGGAGTGTCTTAACACTAGGTCCCCTCTGCCTACCCTGCTGTGTGCGGGATACAGCGTGAAACTGATTATTTATTAATTTAAATATTTTTTTACCTTTGTCATGGTTCAGGAAGTGATGATTTGAGTGGTATCGCTTCATCGCATAGAGATACGTCCCTTCTCTAGGGGAGCCGTGGTGCACGTAGTAGTGGATCATATCGTAAATTAGATAACCTGGTGACAAAAACCATTAATTGATTTTTTTTAATTAGAAAATATTAAAAAAACAAACGGCTTCACCCGGTATCCCGTACAGCAGAGATAATCTAGTGTTAAGACATTTAGTTCCCCACTTTCCGCTGAATTTTTGAAGACATTGCGTGTTGAGTGGCGGAACTCAATGCCGAGCTTTAGACTTAGTGCCAAAGCGAAGAAATGAAAATATTAAGAAATAATAATTCATTGCTCACGCGGGGATCGAACCCACAGCCGTCTCTGTACAGTCACACTCTTGTGCCTCTTTTTATTGAAAATTAGAAAATATAAGCTAACGATATATAACGTATACATCAGATTGATGTTTCTTATCCTTGCCAGGGTGAATAGCCAATAAGATTTTTTTTTTATGGAAAAGGACAAGGCAAACGAGCGTTCGGGTCACCTGATGGTTAGTGATTACCGGCGCCCACGGCCCCGTGCAACACCAGAGGAGCTACAGGTGCGTTGCCTGCCTGTAAGGAGTGTTGGGCGCCGGAGCCCGGCATTACCTGATGCGAAATGCAGTGGCATAAAGCCACTACTTCACGCCGGTTTTAAGTGCCGGGGGTGGTAATGATCCGGTCGAGTCTGCCCATGCGTGTTGCCATTGCTGGCGACGTGACTCTACCACACGTACTTTAGTCGCCTCTTACGACACCACCAGTACCAGGATGATCCTATTCTAGGCGGAATCACACGACACAAGATATAAGATATGTTTAAGCTTTCTTTTTTCTTACATTATTTCCAGTAAATAGTAGTATGTAACATAAAGAGTTACTTGAATGACAAAAAATCATCTCCTTTGCTCTCTGCTTACTACAATTATACCACTATCAAATTATATACAGTACGGTCAACAAGTCGTGGCCGCCCTAAATGAGTGAGAAAAATCGTAAAATCAAATCTGCCGTAATATAGCTAACTTCAACGCGGCCACGACTCGTTGACCGTACTGTAAAATAGATTTAAAATTCCTAAATAGATTTATATTACCTATAATTCCACCAGTTACTTTGATGATAGGATATGAAAAAATTAACCATACGGGAACGAATATTATACAGGTTAACGCCAGAGCGGGCACTGGAGGGAACACTTGTCTTAAATCGTCGAATGGAAACTGAAACAGAGAAATATTTTTAATTTAGTTTACTAACCTAACCTAACCGCTGTTTCACAATTAAAAAAAAATTAGTTTCACGCTGTATCCCACACACAGCAGGGTAGGCAGAGGGAACCTAATGTTAATACACTCCGTTCCCCATTTTCATAATCATACTAAACCAGTTGCGTTTACATTTGGTATATACATTTTTAAATTATAAGAAGAATATTAGATGTTAGTTTAACAACTTTAAATTTAAAAGTCATATAGTTTTACATGTATTATGTAGCAAAATCTACATGGATAGCGCGCATAGTAGAGTAGGCAAATGGAATCAGGGAACCTAATATTAAGCCACTTCTTTCCTATTAAGACTCTAATGTTCCCAACTTGTTTGGTTTTATTTAAATAGTAATAATTAAAATTATACGATTTTTATATGTCTAATCTCCAATTTATGAAGGTTGTGGGTATAGTTGCAGTAGGAACCGGAACTTTTTTTTTGTTTCTTAAATGGATAGAAAATACACCCATTGGTAAGCGAAGTGATTTATAAGTTCTCTATTCTCTTTTCTCTCCGCCTACCATGCATGCGAGATAAAATAAACAAAAGAATTTTGATAATACCTTATGATGCAACCCATGAATCAAAAAATGGATTTGAATCAATCTGAGCGATGAACCCGGATCGTAGTGGAACACCCATCTATGGAGCGAGTACTCTAGTAACGTCCAAACTATTATGCCGAAGACAATATGCTGGAGAAATTGAAAACTTGATATACTGTCTTCAGTGCATGAATCTGCAAAGTAATTTTTTTCTTTTATATAGTGGACAATTTCTGTATAATTTAACTTAAGCAATCAATAGTTAATAAAATTTTGAGATATCTATATATAAGCCGTAGACAAAACATGATGTTGAGTTCCATCTCTCTACATGTTTCATAAATTATATGGAAAATGGGGAACGCAATGTCTCAAATTAGAGTGCCTCTGTCTCTCTTGCCTATACCGGAAAAAAAGTTAAGCTGCTAAAGAAGAGCCGTATATTTTCTGTATAGCCCAAGATCCCAGGGCCGCCAGACCTATGACAGGGCTCCACTTTCAAGTTAGTAATTATGCATGCCGTATCAACTACATATTAGACTATTAATAATTAAAATTTCAGCTTTGCTAAAATGACGTAGTGACGTAACTCCAGTCCAGTATAAATAGATAGATAATTTCAATTGCCCATATTTTTTTAATAGGTACCTAAAGCAAGATTTAGTCAACAACAAACACAACAAACAAAATGAAATGATAACACTCTATATAAACGCAACTTGATAGCGACACGCTGAACGCAGATTGAGAGCACTCATGGCGCAGAGGTACAAAGTGTAACTGTTAACGCGACTAGTTGTAGGTTCGATCCCACTCGAGGAAATAATTATTTCCATTTCTTCGCTCTAGTGTCGAGGCAAAGTCCGACGTTAATTTCCACCACTCAACACGCAATGCCTCCAAAATACGGCGTAAAGTGGGGAACGGAGTGTCTAAACACTAGGTTCCCTCTGCCTACCTTGCTGTGTGCGGAATATAGCGTGAAGCTGATTTATTTATTTACATTTATAAACGCAACTATTATAGACTAGTTTTACTTTACGACACGTGTTATCACGAGACGCACGCAGCATGCAATATTGTGTTAATTATTTTATTAGGTCACGAACGTTTAAGAAGACTGGACTACGCAAAAATTGCCTTTCCAAAGCCGGTTGTATTATAATTGGTAGTTTAGTCATATTCTACAATATAATTAAGAATATAACATCTTAATAAATACAATAGAGAAAAAAAAATATTTGTAAAAACAAAAACCCCGACTGCATCAAACTAAAAAGAAAATAAACAAGCCCAATAGTTTATTAGGATTAACAGTCGGGACCCCTTTAAATTATGCGGGGTTCCTAAAGATTTTATTGATTGAAGAATTACTTATAGGTCCTGACTGTTAATCCTAATAAACTATATTGGGCTTGTTTATTTTCTTTTTAGTTTGATGCAGTCGGGGTTTTTGTTTTTACAAATATTTTTTTTATTTTACATTTTTTTGTTAGAATTTATTATGGTAATGATAATTATGATATACCTTTTTGAAATCCTGAAATTGAGCTCTTGAATTTGATACCCATATTGTGGTATTCGAAACGAAAAAAAAAATTTTCATTAAGTCCAATGGCGTACCACAGCCGCCATGATTATTTTTTATTAACGTCACCTATCTAAGAACACTTGGGCTGCTAATACGAATCTAACGATACCTCAAATATGTAAATCCGTTCAGCGGTTCTGGAGATACGAGGTAATAAAGAATATTACATACATACTAGATACGCGCGTTAAACATAACCCTTCCTTAGCAGTCGGGAAAAAAAGGAAACTAAAATAAAAAAAAATCTTCGATGTATAATATTATAAAAGAGTCGTTACGTAATTTGAGTATGTCATTAAATATGAAGACTATGTTCGAATGTCAACTTTTTTTTTGCTGGGGACGGTCCCATCTTCTCGCCCAATCTTTAAGGCATTGCGTGTTGAGTGGCGTAACTCAGCGCCGCTCTTTGCCTTGGTACCAGAACGAAGTAATTAAATATTAATAAATTAATAATTGATACCCCCACATTTGGGGATATGAATGTCACTGCAATAGAATCCACACGTATTTTTAATACGTAAACTTATATGTAAAATATAGGTAAGTATATCTTTTTATCAAATATCCGCTTTGGAACAGGTCATAAACACATAAAACAAACAGCTACTACATCACTAGTGCACAAGCATTTGTCTCAGACAATCACCGAACCTGCACCAGCTTTATCAAAATCACTAATAATACAAACAAACCTCCACACATCACGTGAGTCGTAAACTGCGTTACACTCAAGAACACGATGACGGGGACCCAGAACATCGGCACCAGGTACCAGGGGGTATACGTGAGGCTCTCCAATATGGGGCTTTCGAAGAGACGGCATTTCCTATAAACAGCACTGTTCACCCATTTCTCGTAGTGTGACGCTATCTTGTGTAACTGCGACAACAGCGGCTTGGACCAGTCCAGTCTACTCTGCGGAAAATATTATATATTAGGGGAGAGTAACCCATATTGGACCACTTTCGATATAATGGCATAAATCACAAGATCCTTCGAAGCTATAAAAATGCAACAATACTGTCGAAGTACCTTGTGTCTTTAGCTATATAATATCATTCCGTTGATATTGTAACCTAATGGTAACATATAAATAACAGGAAATTTTTAAAGGTTGTCAATCGGTCCAAATTACGCCACCGGTACCATAAATTGAATCACCAGGACCCTAAATTGGACCAAATCTTAAATTATAGGAATAATTAGGAATTAAGTAAAGGCAAGTTATAATTACGAATCATTATTATTAATATTTATTCTTTAAACATTATCAACACTTTTAAAAATATTTCTAAAACAATAAAATACATGAAGTTCGTTATGAATAAAAATACTTATTTAAACTTTTTATCAAATCTTTAAATTATTCAAACGAAATTGAAATCTTATAAAAATCAATAATAACACCTCTTAATGTTGCAACAATAGCTTAGGCTTTCGATAATAACATCAGAATCATCTGCATATATTGGACCGGTACAATTAAGGAACTTGAGGGTGGTCCAATATACAGACCTTGGTAGTATTACGGTTCGCCACAAAAAAATTAATCATAACCTCTAAAGATTTGTATTATTTTACTAGCACATTAAACACTATAAAATGTGTTTCCCTGAGTAATATTTTACGAAATTGTAACTTTCTTTCACGTTCAAGAACATCCTTAGCCATTAAGCCCAAAAATAATACCAGTACACTACAAAAACAATTTATTAGCGTCACGGCTATAATGCGTGTTCGACGTCAATACAAAATATCGGAGTGTTAATGGCACTACCGTCGCATATTTTGATGTTGCCAGAAAAATAAAATGAAGTTAATTGACTAAGATATAGCATCGGTCCAATTTAAGCGCCGGTCCAATATTGGTTACTCTCCCCTACATTTTTATCTTAAAATCGATGTCAAAATACAATACATCTATTAAAGTTTAAACAGTTGACTTCAATTAACACAGCGCACACAGCAGGGTCTGCAGAGGGAACCTAGTGTTAATACTTTCCGTTCACTACTTTCCGACGAATTCTGCGGGTGTTGTGTGAGTGGCCGAACTTAACCCAGCGCTTTTGCCTCCACAGTCTGGTCTCGTAGAGGCGAAGAAATGGAAATATACATTTAAATAAATATTTCATTTTCTTGAGTGGGGCTCAAACCCACAACCAGTCGCGTTTACAGTCTCACTTTGTGTTTCTGCGCCACAGGCGCACCTTACTTTGCTGATGCCGTGATATAAAGAAGTTCAGCGGACAGAGAGTCATAATATGATTTATACTACAATTGTAGTAATAGTGATAAGACAACTATTAAACCTACCTAAAATTATTTAACCGTGGGGGAACCTAGTGTTAAGACACTCTGTTTGCATTAAGACACCTATGTTACCCACTTTCTGCCTAATTCAGAAGGCATTGCGTGTTGATGGATATAAATCAACGTAGCCTCATTACCAGAGCGAGATAATATTTCGCTTCCTAAAGCAAATATTTTACTTCCTCGAGTGATGATTGAACCCACAATCTGTAGCGTTTTCCAATCGAACTCTTATGCCCCTACATAACGACTGGTCTCAGATTTTTTAAAATAAAAGCAAATATTCACTGTTTGCCCATCATAGGCTGTATATTCGATTGACACTCACAGATCGATAATAAATACTGGTTTTCTGTTTATTTATGAAAAGGAAATGACAAATCTATTCCATTTGTAGATTAGTTGGACATTCAGTTCCTAACTATTACTTATAGGAACTTTAGAATTTCACTTTTAATATGGTGATTTTATTGCTTTCTTTTCAGCTTCATGCCGTTTTTAGCATAAAGACAGAGAGAGAAATCGAATTATAAGTCACTCTATTCTTATTCTACCTTATTTCGTGACATTTCGTAGTTAACAATGAAGCTCATCAGTACGTAGAGAATTGTTAGAACGAACAACACTCGATAATCAAAATAAAATAGTAAACTTATTTCTTTGCAAATGCGTATTCAAAATTTAACTTGAAAATAGTGGGGGAACCTAACCTTGCACTTTACCTACTCAAACGTTCGAAAAAGAAAATATGACTATACATAAATGTGACTTTTGTGGCTTCGATTCCCTCTTTTTCGCTTAGGTTATCTCTTTAACCTATATATATACACATAAATAATTACTTTTAACACACAATATCTCGAAAAATTGCCTTAGTGTACGTTCTGCCCACTATGCAGTATGGAGGATAAAACAGAGATTCGAACTTAAATCTATCGTAGTTAAGCACTAAGCAATCCCAAACTATCCTAGGATTGTATCCTATTATAACGCTATACTGTCACTATTCAGAATAGTTATCGACAAGCTTATCTCACAAATCTTTACTTGGAAAAAAAGATTACAAACGTTCATTTGACAGTATGTGCCTGTGGTTATATTTTTTTCTCTGATTTACTTAACAGACATTTTATATTAGTTCTATAGACGAGTGACCTTCGCGTCGGAATAGGCGTGTTAATTATATGGTTATTAGGAGCGAGATTCATCAGTTCGTTAAATAACATTTAGTTACGTCACAATCTAGGAAACTATCGACCTCCTTCTCTTCCTGATGATGGAATATTAAAAGCACTTTGTATATTTAAAAGTCACTCATTTTTTTAATAAGAAAAAAACGTATAGAACCTTTACATTTCTTTTTGGTTAAAATTTTTATAAGTTTTTTTAACATTAGAACGTTTTTTTTGTTCGATAGTGAACATCATAGACATAACTCGAGAGCAAAATCAAATCAGTCATTGTCGAATTCATTTTGTATGCAAGCCAATGTGAGAGGATAATAAAAAAAATACTACTACATTAATTACTAAATTTAAATACCTATATAGGTAACGGCACGTCCGTTCTTAATGGGAATGGAATATCTTAACACTAAATTGCTAAGTTCCCTCTGCCTCCCATACTATTTGCCGGATGTAGCGTAACGCTAAAAGATGTTGGAAAAGCCTTGGGTGTTGAGTAACGGAACTTAACGCCGTGCTTAGCCAGTTACCAGAACGCAGAAATGAAAATATTCAATACTAGCGGCCCATTCTCAGCTATACCGCATACCACCTATAATTCTTTTATTGTGCTGCATTTGTTTACAGAGAGATTATATAATTTAAACTTTCAATCATAAAAACTTATATTCGTAAATTTGAGAAAGTGCAAGTACTACGTGGCTGCATGTGAGGATGTCATCGGCGGCAATGGCGCCCCCCGTGGAACTCGAGCCTAGGCTTGCGGCCGTAAACAGAGTGTTGAATTATTTTAATTTTACATTTTCTCGTGTATGTAAAGTATACATCCAAATTATAGTATAATTATATGCTATAAGAGACAAAGATTATCTTCATAAAATTTCCTTGATGTTGGAACGACTTTCACTCGTAAGTTTCAATATCTACGTCAAATAAAAAACGGTGAAATATCACCTTCAAACTTGTGACTTATTTATAAAATAAAGATACACGGTGTCGTGGACTTTATTTTAGAACTAATCAAGTTGAATGTTTTTGTAGTACAATATATTTACATATATTGCTTAAAGCAATTCAATGATATTCATTACTATTGTTATTTCGTTATTTAAAGCTAACTAAATATTACACTCTAATGTTATGTAGCCTATAGCACTCCTAGAAAATGCAGCTTTCATATAAAACAAAACTCTCTCTTTAGCTTTATTATATTAGTTAAGATTTCATTGTCTCGAGTTAGAATCGAACTTACAACCCATTACGTTTTTAGTCACACTTAGTACACTTACGTCATGACCGGCCTCCTTCCCAGCGTACTTTGCTATACATAAAAAAAAGATATGACTAATAGAATACAGTATAATATTCAATATCAAATCAATTACTTAAGATAAGATATTTCATTTACCTATAGATAAATATCACCAAACAGTATTACGACAGATAATCCCCAAAATCTTTGATAATATATAGATACACATATATATGAATCATGGCTTGATAAAATTATAGGCTCATATGAGTTAACCTATTTTGTTTAATATCGCTCTCGTATAGTAAATTGGATAAATATTCTATTTATAGATATATCTTAAAGATTTTTATTTTTTTATTTTTCAGGGTTAATTATTTGTTAGTAAAATGTCTGGGGTAGGCACAATACTATTCTGGGGTGGGTACGGACCACCCGGCCCCCCTTATTCCTACGCGTATGACAGTAATAGAAAAGCTTAATAAATAATCTGCTAAAATCTTGAATAGTTGAAAAAAAAACTAAACTAAACTAGCTTCACGCTTTATCCCTAGCGGGGTAGTCAGAGAGAACGGAGCGCCAAACGCTACGGTCTCTACATACCTCTTTCGCCTCGTCCACTGTCATCAACCTCTTCATACATGCCTTCCGGGGGTCCTCATGCTTTTTACGTGACCTTCCTCCAGTATCCCTGATCAAGCGAGGTCTCCCCCTAATACTTGAATAGTTTTTTTTAGTCAAAATTGTTTTATTACCTAAAAAAACCATTTAATTACTTTTACTTTTATTGGACACTCCGTTCTCCACGGAACGTTTGGGGAACGGAGTGTCTTAACACTAGGTTCCCTCTGCCTACCCTGCTGTGTGCGGGATACAGCGTGAAGCTGATTTATTTATTTATTTTTTTACTTTTATTGGACATAATATGTACAATGTACTGTATGCCTTTTATGGAAGTCAATTAGAATGTAGCGCATTTTATTTTTGTATCACTTTGCGTAAAATGTAATTCTATTCAGCTAATATTATCTAAGTATTTCCTTATATATAATCCTTCCATATATTTAAAATATGTATAAAAAAACACGAGGCTAGTCGTGGCGCAGGAGCCAAAGTGTGGCAACCGGCTAGTTGTGGATTCGATCCCCACTCGAGCAGATTAAATATTTACTTAAATTTATATTTCCATTTCTTCGCTCTGGTGTCGAGGCAAAGCGCGGCGTTGAGTTTTGCCTGTCAACACACAATGCCTTCAGAATTGGGCAGAAAGTGGGGAACGGAGTGCCTTAACACTAGGTTCCCTCTGCCTACTCTGCCTGTGTGCCGGATACAGCGTGAAGCTGATTTAATTTTTTTAATTTATTTTTTTATATTTACTTAAATCCTTACATAAAATATAGTTATTCTCATATACCAACTACATTAATGTAAAGTTTATCTAAAACCGCTTAGCGATTTGTGCATGGAAAAAGATCAAACTATCATATTTGTAGTATCAGCAGGTAAAAAGTAAGAACATATGTAATTTATTACAAAACCGTCTTTAACTAAGAGTAAACGTTTCTATTTTGGTCTATGACAGTCTAGCTATAGACGTGGGTACTAGATCTAAGTGTCTTCTCGTTGAGTGTTAATTAATTATAACAGGTAATAAAGGACTTTATTTACTGTGCCCCGGCGCACGTCCGTGACCTACGACACGTCGGCACAGATTGACGTTTGTGCGCCTTTTGATTCTTCATAAAATCAGCTTCACGCATCCCGCACGCATCAGGGTAGATAGAGGGAACCTATTGTTAAGACACTCCGTTCCCCACTTTCCGTCGAATTTTTCGGGTCATTTTGTGTAAAGTGTCCGAACTCAACACCGCGCCCGTCGTGCCAGAGCGAAGAAATGAGAATATTAATAAATAATAATTCATTCCCTCGAAAAGGGATCGAACCCCATCATTTTATTAATTAATTATTAATTTAGCTTTATTGCCTGATATACTAATGGTTCATAATATATGTGTTACCATTGTGCCACAAAGATCTGCATTCCGCGGTCGTTATCGTCGATCCGCATATTACAGAATGCCATCGCTCGACGCGGAAAAACACAGTTTGGAGGAAAAGTGGACAACGCACATTACTACGTCCTGCATCTAGCTTATAATAGGTAATAAAATAAAATTTAAATTAATATCGCTGCAATTAGTACCACAAAGTAAGTGACCGTAAGCACGACACGCTGTGGGTTTGACTCCCACTCGCCAATATTAAATATTTTCATTGGTCTGGTGTCGAGGCAAAGCTCGGCGTTGAGTTCCGTCACTCAATACGCAATGCCTCCAGAATTTGGGAGAAAATTGGGAATGTAGTGTCTGAGTACTAGGTTTTATCCGCCTACTGTGTGCAAGATATAGTGTGAAACTAAAAAAAAAAACTGGCTCGGGCTCGGTCACCAAGGGTTCCGTTCCTCCGTCCGCTAATATTTTTTAGGATTTAACCACAAATGTTTGCTTTTATTTTTTTTTGTTGAACGAGTGCTACCTGTAGATACCTAGCTGCCTAATTTTATAATTCTAGGTTGACCAGAAGTACCATACTAATTTTGATTCCCTTTATGATCCATATCTTTTTTTTAAGTAAATGTACAAATATGTTTTTTTTTTTCAGGAAAACATGGGGCCTTAGATCTAGGTATATCGTTTGAAAATCAACTCGATATCTTCAAGCGTTCCTGAGTTAAAGGCTCTTGACTCTTAAAAGGAACGGAACCATAATTATTACAGATTAAAATAAAAGATTGTTACTTATACAAAACTCAACGTTACTTCTACGACCGAAAAATAATTTAATCAATTCCATTCAAATGTTATGGATCAATAGTTAGCCCAACAATGACACAACGAGTTTTTTTCTCAAAAACTGTTACTTATGAACATAATAATTATATTAATCAAAATAAATAATTATACTTAATACACTGAGATTCCAGGGTCCATAGACCTACGTCATTTTAGCAAAGCTTATATTTAGAAGATTATTAGTCTAATATGTTAAAACTGTATATGTACTTATTAACTTAAAAGTGGGGCCCTTTCAGAGGGAGCACCAACTAAAAGTACCTACGTTAAAGTAGAAATACTCGTATTTAAATATGTTTTTAAGAACAATGTAAAAAAAATATATTTATTATTACCAGACCTTGAAACGTGAACCTTTACTCCCGCCAGGTGTAAAGGTTGTTATAAACTGAGACTAAGTTTCTGATACTTGCAAGCCAAAATTTTACATATATTAACGATTTTATTTCAAGACACTTTGTAAGCACCCAAACCAATCTGATGGGCCAATCTTTTTACTAGACGCGGTAATGTTACCATAATTCAATTCAAGTGTCTGGAACAATGCTCATGTTAAGCATCCTAGTACTTTGTGTCCTGATAATAACGAGTAGATACCAAAAGAAATAGAACCTCAAAATTGTTTTACTAAAATGACGTAGGTCTGGGCGCCCTGTGGTCTTAGGCTATAATTATTATTATTACACAACTAGTGCAACTGGATGGCGACCTAGCTATATATAATTATTAAGGAAAATTGTTTTAACAATACTCGTATATCTGTAAATGATACAATCGACATCACCTTTTTTTACCTATTTTTATCCTTTTATGGCAGTACAGTTACTAAAACCCAATGACCATTTTTGTGTTTAAAATACAAATGATATTTTTATTAGTTTTATATTCAACTAGTGAATTAATAAGTATAGAAATGTAAAGAAAATAATTTACCTACATATAAATATGCAAAAATCGTTAGTAAATATAACATGAACACAATTATTATTTAATCTTATAATCAAATAAAATATATCAAAAATGAATCACATAATTTAAATATGAATGATATTCATAACTAGATAAAAGTACACATTATTTTCCTTATAGCTTCATAATTTACGAACAAATATGATTTTTGCAATGGCATAGATTGTATATAGTTGGTGTTCCCACAAAGAACTGATTCCAAAACTTGTTACAGTCTGGATCGTCATCAGAAAATGATGTTTGAACGCCTGCACCCTTACAGCTATGGGACGACGAAGAATAGGAAGTTGATCGATTTCTATACATCCTCGTAACAATTTTTGATTTTCTTGCTGATTTCGGTGTGGAAGTACTTGATATTGTGTTTAAACAACTCTGAGATATGGCAACTTCTCTGGGTCCGTATGAAATAATAGCTTCTTCTATCTCCATCGTTTCAATATCAATTGACTTATCACCTTTTCTATCGGGATCTGATGTCGACATTTCATGCGTCAGTATTGACTCTAATAAGGCGTTATGATGAGCCTTTCTCATAATTTCTGGTGAACATTGACGGGAAGTCTCACTGTTGTTCGTTTCGCGGCTTGCATCTAAAAATTATTTAAGAAAGATATATTATATTATATTTTTATTATAACATTTGTTACGGTTGATTTATGTTTTTTATCTAAAACAACCATTTACTCTTTACATATTCGAGGAGTAGCGTTATTTTGTCTTATTTGAATTATAAAGTATGAGATCTGGAAAATTGTGTTGTGACGTCTCTATTTCGTCTGTAATTCTCTATGACCACTGCACTAAGACTGGATTAGAAATAAAATAATAAAAATCTTTTAACATACCACAATTTATTGCAAGACTTTCATTCTCTTCTTCTACTACTTCCTCTTCAATCTCTTCTTCTTCATCTTCATTATTTTCTATATCAACATCACATTCATGTCTTATATTTTCATCGTAATTTCGTACTGGTTTATTACAACTTTCCGCTGGAATTACAGTTTGAGAATAGCGTTCATTTATCACTTCCTGGGTATCCTCCTCGCTACTATTCTCATCATATGAAATTTGAAATTGTTCTGAATGGATTTTTTTAGGAGAGCCAAAGTTTCCTTCACTGCTAGACGTGCTATATTCTTCTATTACATTTTCATTATGTCTTTTACAAGAACTTTCTCTTTCTTTTAATTCAACTTTATCATAATGTGTATGATCACCTGTATTCTCTAATTCTTGTAATACATGTAGACTATTATCATCAGAACTACTCAGCTCGGTTAAAATTGTAAGAAGTTCTTCATTTTCTTTAAAAGCTTTGAGGTAATCCAGCCTAACCGTAGAATCAGACGCACAATAATGATCCCTTTTATAGAGCCGTCTCATATCCTTGGCCAATTTTTCATAAAATTCCTCAGGTTCATCACAGAGGTTGGGCTTCTTCGGTTCTATTTCAATAATAAGATCTGGCAAAGGGCTGTCAGGTCTTAAATCGCCACTAATTGATGATAATCCAAATTCTTGCTCTTCTTGTAATGGTGATAATACTGTATAAGTAAAATATAAATATAATAATATTTTAACTACAAAGCAATTCATTATAAATTATACAAGATTTTTTTAATTGAAAAACTTACGCGGTACATCTTCAAATAAACTACGGATCAAATACGATTTTTTTCTCTCCCATTTCTCTGAATTCTGATATCGCAGCATTTTAACTTTTTTAAACATTTAAATTTTTGCCAAATTTCTTTTTCTTGCCAATGTTACTTTTAATCACATTTTATTATAATACCTACCTGTAGGTAAACTGAGATTGAGAAATTTTCGGGTAGTTGATAGTTTCCGTTTATATAATACCGCGTTTATCCATTTGTGATGGCTCGGCAAACCCTCATACTTTCACAAACGTTTGTCTTCCATCTATACGCTTGTGAGCGCGTTAGTATATTTCAGACAAGGCATGACAGACGTGACTGTCGAAGTTATTTCAGCTCATGCGTTAGGCTTGAGGTATTTAAAAATTACAAAAAATACAGCGAGGAAGGAAAGAAAATAATAAATAGGTAATATAACGTTCGACATATTAAAACGCATTCTTGTTACTTTTTCTTTCTTAAAGCCTGATTTTTACTGTCTAACTATTTTCATATTTCTAAAATTGTGAAGATCAGAACGAAATTAATATTTACTCTACACGTTTTCTTTCCCCGACCATATCGTAATCAATTTGGACGACAATCCAGAATTAACCAAAATATCGATATTTTGTATATCTATAAATTTATAAAAGAATATTTAAAAACGTTCATAGATTTCAAAACATAAGTATTTATTCTGGTATACATTTATTATCAGCTTTATTTATTTAATTAAATAGTGTCATATGGAATATTGCTATTTTAGACCTACTAATATAAACAAGAACCAATATACCTAATAATATATTAAATCGTCAACGCCAAATCAAAAAGTGACATTTGTAAGTGACCGAATACGAGTCCACTCAATTATTCAGATCAACCTTGCTTTGTTCTTGTTACTTAATTCTTTAGTTAAACAAAAAATAATGAATAAAGAGTCTTATTCATTTGCTTATTTTATTTATAAAATATATTTTGTTGCATACTGTATTCAATTTCAATGTTTTAAAAAGATAAAAAAAGATAGGTTGTTAAAAATGTTTTTCAGTTTTCATTAAAAGATATACTGTATTCAAAGCTATTTCAATAGTAATAATATATGATATATTTTTACAATTCAGATTGAAAGGTTTTTCAATTCACTCTGAAAAAAATAAAACTTTCATCTAGTTATCCATAATAGCCAAGCGTATTGATTTGATACTTTGCAAGGCTATGATATTTTCTTTACAATTGTTATAATAGCGGGACTAGTGACTACGTCCAACCAACGAGAAAAGACGATATTTTAAACTTTATACTTATTGTTGAGGCCAGTCGTGGCAGGGGCACAAAGTGTGACTGTAAAACCGACTGGTTGTGGGTTCGATCCCCACTCGAGGAGATGAGAAATGTACTTACATTTATATTTCCATTTCTTTGCTCTGGTGTCGAGGCAAAGCGCGGCGTTGAATTCTGCCACTCAACACGCAATGCCTCCAGAATTCGGCAGAAAGTGGGAAACGGAGTGTCTTATCACTAGGTTCCCTCTGCCTATCCTGCTGTGTGCGGGATACTTTTTAATTTATTTATATTTATTGTTAAAACTTGTAATCTTGCGACTGGCTACAAGAAAATGCTATATAATATATATAATAGTTGACCCAATATTAGATCTGCAATTTTCGAGTATTTTTGAAATTACACGACGAGTTAGATATAAAGTCTTACAAATTCAAGCCTGCTTAAGTAAGTACCTACTATATACTTATTACAGTAAAAGTGCTACGTACTGCGTACCTCTTTCACCTCGTCCATATCACCTCATCCACTGTTTCATACATGCCCACCGGCCGGTCCTCATGCTTTTCGACATGCGTGACCTTCCTCCAATACCTATGATACTGTATTTTCGAAGGTCAACCGAGGTTTTCCTCTACAAACGAATAAATATACTTCTGTTATTGAATATCCTAAAATTTTATCTTATTGACACGCGTTGTTCGAAATGTAATCGATATTTAGTCACATGCCTATTTGGTAGAGATATGGGTGAGATAACATACAGGTGTGGTGAAGAACGTGTACATTTGATGATATGATTCACTCATTCATAAGATAGGCTGAGAAAAAATGTTTTTTTCTCTCACATATGTTATTAGTTATAAGAATTTATATACAATTTTTTTTTCAAGGCGCAGCGGGTCCAAGGCCAAGTCCAAATAGTAGTGTGTAGCCTAAAAATCAGCTTCACGCTGTATCCCGCACACTGCAGTGTAGGCAGAGGGAACCTAGTGTTAAGACACTCCGTTCCCCACTTTCTGCCGAATTCTGGAGGCATTGCGTGTTGAGTGGCAGAACTCAACGCCGCGCTTTGCCTCAACACCAGAGCAAACAAATGGAAATATAAATTTAAGTAAATATTTCATCTCCTCAAGTGGGGATCGAACCCACAACCAGTCGATTGTGACTGTAGTCACACTTTGTGCCCCTGCGCCACGAATGGCCTCCTATGATATCCTTCCAGTAATATAAGATAAAGAAACGAATCTGATGGTCTGATTATGATATTTTACTTAATTTTCTTATCAAAATCCCAATAATTAATTAAGACGGATGTCTTTTAGTACTTCAATACATTTTTGTTTTTTGTCTTTACATTTTCACTATGACCTTATGGGTTAATCTGTGAGTAATTAGAAGTTATATTGAAATATTTCCAAAGAATTATTAAAAGTCCAGTGAGCCAGTTGTAGCGCAACAGCACGAAGTACGACTGTAAAACCGACTGGTTGTGGGTTCGATCCCCGCTCGAGGAGATCAAAATACTTACTTAAATTTATATATATTTCCATTTCTTTGCTCTGGTGTCGAGGCAAAGCGCGGCGTTGAGCTCTGCCATTCAACACGCAATACCTCCAGAATTCGGCAGAAAGTGGGGAACGGAGTGTCTTAACACGAGATTCCCTCTGCCTACCCTACTGTGCGCGGGATACAGCGTGAAGCCGATTTAATTATTAAAAGTGAAAAAAGGCGAGGTTTGCCTGCCTACCGAACAAACAAACTGCATACCTACATACATTATGTACATATACCTATACATAAGTAAGATATCTTTATTAAGCAGGCATTGCTGCCTTAAAATAATTACGAGCGTGTCGTAGGAAGGCGCTGTAGCAAATTTATAAAAATCTGTATTGATTTGTAATAAGTGCGGCTGTATCATATATGTTCGTATAATGTCTATTTGATTGATATGTTACCAACAACCGTAAAGTCATGTACTATGACGAGAAAATGTATTCAAAATATATAAAATCAGTGACTGCTGCTTCGATTCCTGACTGAGGTAAAACATTTAATCAACAACTATATTTAATATAAAGTTTGATGGTAATCAAATTGAAATTATACGTGCCAATCAACAAAGCTGAACTTTTTAAAATATTGAAGACAAACACACACAAACGAAACCTAGTAATCATTAAATTTCTTGAGGCATTGCGTGTTGAGTGACGGAACTCAACGCCGTGCTTTCCCCCGTTACCTGAGTGAGGAACTCAGAAGTATCGCGTTGTACCGCTGCGCGACGGCGGTCTCTAAAAATAATTATTTGGGGTTCTATTTCATTGATAAACTCTGGGGGCATATTAGTTTTTCTCATATCTTTCATGTACAAACAGCAATCAGGTACATTTCTATTGACTTAAATACAAACTTTGAGAGAACAAATGCAACATTTGCAGATACAACACAAAACTATAGCGACACCCAACACTTATTAACTAAATGGAACACCTCCGCTATAAATCCTGGTAATTACAACCATCAACACGATGCGAACACGCAAACCTAATATTTTAAGATGAGTAACCTAATACTTATACATATATATTTAATTGAAAAAAACAAATAAATCGACTGGTTGTGGGTTCAATTGGGAGATGAAATATTTACTTAAATTTATATTTCCATTTCTTCGCTCTGGTATCGAGGCAAAGCGCGGCGTTGAGTTCTGCCACTCAACACGCAATGCCTCCAGAATTCGGCAGAAAGTTGAGAACGGAGTCTTAACACTGGGTTCCCTCTGCCTACCCTGTGGTGTGCGGGATACAGCGTGAAGCTGATTTTAAATAAACATGAAAAGATATAAAATACTTATATGATTTTTGTTATTTATCAACGAATGAAGCGTCTCAAGGCTTTTCTACGTACCTATTCTATAAAAACGTTGACCCACATATGAACATCGAGTATGACCATTGTGTCGAAATGGAACGCTTCTACCCAACCTACCTAACGGAATCGTTATGGGTTCCATCCTCACTCAGAGGAATAAATTATCTAATAATTCATTCTCCTTAATGGAGAAATGAAGGGTTCATTTGAGTTCAGGAAGCGGTGAAGAAGCATGAAAGCAAGAATATGAGTTTTCTTGCTGCCTCATTGTTGACTAACTACGTAATAATGTTTAATATTCTTATGATACGATACCTTTTGGTGGGTTCAAATATATACGTCGACGTGTACCTAAAGTATTATTGTTTATATTAAATCGCTTGCGGCAAGATCCCCTCTTTTAACATTTTCCATATATTTTTTTTGTTTTGTTTCATATTTAAAGTTTTGCGTATCCATAGATTTTTTGTATTTTTATTTATTCAATTCTATAATAATAATATAATTCGGCAATAGAAATTCACACGTTTTTGCTACGCGGCTACGCGCTACGGGTGGATGGAATACGATTTACAACGACCACGTAGCATCACAACAGTCGTGGCACACAAAGTGTGACTGTAAATCGACTGGTTGTGGGTTCGATCCCCACTCAAGGATAATATTTACTTAAATTTATATTTCCATTTCTTCGCTCTGGTGTCGAGGCAAAGCGCGGCGTTGAGTTCTGCCACTCAACACGCAATGCCTCCAGAATTCGGCAGAAAGTGAAGAACGGAGTGTTTTAACACTAGGTTCCCTCTGCCTACCCTGCGGGATACAGCGTGAAGGTGTTTTTGAATTAAAAAAAAAAAAAACCTTTACAGCCTGTAAGTGAATTTAAGGGAATTTATATTAATTATAAAGATGTTTAACCTTGATCTAGATAGATAAAATAATATTGATTTCCATCAATCGCCTCGAATATTTTTTCTAAAGAACGACAAAAAATAACATGTCACAATGGCCTGTCTGTCTGTCTACCGATAATTCCGTTAATAACTTGAAATGAATAAACTATTTTTATTGTGCAATAAAAAAAATATTGTAAAAATAAAACAGCAATAACAAATATAAATATTGTTGTTATTAATTTCTTATTTAGTTATTAAAGTTTAAATTATTTTATACGAGTATACCTACTCCCTCACATTTTCATAATAAAATCTCTATCAGAATATGTATAATATCAGAATATAAACCTATCAATAATATTTTTTTCACTTTAGCTTGTTAACAAAATATATAGAATGTATGTTATAAAATAAATAGAATGTATCAGATTTTTGACGACTTTTAATACGAAATGCATACATAAGTATTAAGTTGTAAAGCTATACAGTAATAATTACCTAGTGTGTTAAAGTTTCTATTTTATATACATACGAGTAGATGACGTTGTAGTTCAGGGGCACAAACGTACGACTGCAAACGTGAGAGGTCATAGGTTCGATTACAACTTAAGGAAATCAATAATTGAATATTTCTATTTCTCCGCTCTAGTAACGAGGAAAAGCGCGACGTTGAGTTCTGTCACTCAACACCCAATGTCTTTAGATTACGCCGAAAAGTGGTGAACGGAAACGGAATATCTTAAAACCTATCACAGGTTCCCTCTACCGAACCGGCTTGTGTACGCACTGCCGAACTACTGCGTGAAGTTAAAAAAGAACAATTGCCTTGCAAATTACATTATCGTTTCCACATTTTTCATACATTCCTTACTATGTGGGATAAACCAGAAAAAAAACGCCGCACCCGATTTTAACTAGACCGTATTTGTTTTAATTGTTAATTTTTAATATAAACAATAAATATATATCTACTAAAATATGAAAAACTGAAAATTCCTAATTAGTGAACAATATTCTAAAATAGCTTCTAATCTTAATTTACTAGAAACATTGGATGCTATCCAAAACATTAATCCATCATAAATCAACTATACCTCCAATTCCTCTAAGAACGCTATTTCTTCTGAGTCCCACTCGACCTCCTCCTTCGTGATAATCCTCCCGTTCTCACTAACACTCCCGGTTAAATTTTTATCACTGTTTTCTATTTTAAAATCACTCAACATATGATACGCACTGTGGCTATGCTCGTATAATTTCATAGCGTGTGTAATAGACTTCCCTTCGTACTTTTTCAAGGTGTTCACACCACCCGGATGGTCCCTTAAAAACTTTTTTAAGTCATAATCCTCGCCAGCAAACTTGACGGGGAACGCCATGTCTGCCCGGTGACCTGGCGCGTCGTAGACTGACCTACGAGGAGCGAGAGCGTTTACTTTACGTTATCAAATATGTGATATGAGTATATGTTAATGGAAACCATCAGTTCAAGGATGGGGCTATTTGGGAATTGGGCCAGATTTTTGGCGAAACGCACGCTTCCTTTTTTTTTAGAAGTAAATTTATAACAATGTTTATATTTAATATTTTTAACGTAAAGAAGAGTTATGATGTATTACATACTACATACGAGTATTAATAGATACAAATAGGTACTATAGGTAGGTGTAAGTTACCGTTCGTCGTTGCGCAGAGGCACAAGGGTGTAACTGTAACGCGTCAGTTGTGGGTTCGATCTCCACTCGAGGGAATGAATTATTATTATTTTTTTTTTTCATTTCCTTGCTATGGCACCCAAGCAAAAACCTGGCGTTGAGTTCCGCCATTCATTACGCAAATACTCAAAAAATGCGGCGGAAAGTAAGAAACTGAGTGTCTTAACACTAGGTTTGATCTGCCTTTCCTGCTGAATGAATGTGAAACTGATACCTAAAAACGAAAATTGTTATTAAGTCATAAGAAATTTTAACTAAAAACATTAGTTTAACTGTAGTATATCTAGCTCTATCTATTAATTTCCAATTTCAATTACTTTTCATCTATTATCTATTAATTTCCAATTTCAATTACTTTTGATCTATTAAGTGTTTTGACTGTTACGTAGAAATAAACTTTCTGCAATTCTACCATTAGAACGATTAAATGGACGATATTACAAATATATGCCTATGAAATGCATAATGAAATGTACGTATTGTATTAGTAAAAATAAACAACCATCTGTAAAATGTAATAGCATATGAAAATATAACTTACTTTTTGTTTAATTAAGAGATGTCGGCTGGTGCAACCAAACGCCGTCGTCTTGTTTATTGTTACATATACAACGAGGCCATCGTGGTGCAGTGGGACAGCGTGTGAGTTTAGTCGTGACGGTTGTGGGTTCGATTCCCACTGAAAGAAACCAGGCATTGTTTTGAAAATTGTTCTCTGCGTGGGTGCTCTATACCTAAAAGTTTGAAGCTAAAAAAACGTAAAAAGTGTACAATACCTTTATACTTTCTTTCAAAAAAGTATACATTTTTTTCATTTTTTTTAACCATTCTCGGATTTAAAAAAATATATGTATGTAATATATCACTCTTGTTATTAAAGTAACAATTGCTCTAATTATTAATTAGACACTATAGTGCCCTTGTAATCCAAGAGTAGATCGCCAACCTATGATTTCGCTCTCATACTGGCTGGCCGTTCATTATTTATTTTATTATAATGGCGGCGTATATACAAAAACAATGAAATATAAAAGTTACATAAAATATATATCTATTGTGTTTGTCCAACTATACAAGGAACGAATAGATGAAGTACTTAATATTTGAACGTTAAACTTTTTATTTGTTCATTTCGTTTTATTTGTTTTTTTATTCACCAGGAAGTATAGAATACTGTTAAAATGAAACCGCAGATGTATATAGATATGTTTAAGATGTTATTCAAAATAATTGGTTTAAATAAACAATACGGAATTTATTAATGTGTAAATCAATGACAGCTTCATAATAAAATATGACAATGTCTCGATTCGCATTTTAAGACAATAACTAGACGTCATACAGCCGAAACAGCGAAGCGTACAGCCTTGATTTAATTTATAATTATGAAAAAAAATCTAGAAAACTTACGGTACATTAAGGTATTAGGTCTAATGTTACGAAAACTCATAGAGCTACAATATCATTTTTTTTGATGAGAGAGAAGCATCGTAGCAAAATTCTTTTTATAGTTCATCTCTTAAAATATAAATTATCTTCTTAAATCGATGCATTGCGTGTTGATTGGCAGAACTCAAAGTTGAGCTTTTGCCTTGGTGCCAAAGCGAAGAAAATAAAATATAAAAAATAGTAATTCATTCCCTTGAGTGAGGATCGAACATACAAATGTCGCGATACAGTCACACCCTTCTACCTTGTTATTTTGCCTTACCAGAGCGGGGAAATTAAAATATTTGAACTACTAACCGTCGCATTTACTGTCAACTGTTGTTTCACTGCACAACAACAGAGACGTAATTTCTATTAATAATTACATTTTTTTTCAGCTTCACGTTGTATCCCGCACACAGCAGGGTAGGCAGAGGGAGCCTAAGCCTGTTAAGACACTCCGTTTCCCACTTTCCGCCAATTTCTGGAGGTATTGCGTGTTGAGTGGCGGAACTCAACGCCGCGCTTTCCCCTCGACACCAGAGCGAAGAAATGAAAATATAAATGTAAATAAATATTTCATTTCCTCGAATGGGGATCGAACCCACAACCAGTCGATTTACAGGCGCACTTTGTGCCCTTGCGCCACGACTGGCCTCTTATTACATTTTTATAATACATTATTTTTATAAACACATAATATTATACGATATACTGACATAATACTCTATATTTTTTTACATTTTTCTTTCTATGCATTTCATAAGTGAATACTGATGTTAGCATACAGCACTTAAATCGTCCCAGTTTCAACCTTCTTTGTAATACAGATTTTATAGTGAACTTTTTTTTTCTTGAATTATTAATATTCATGCATTGCATTCGTCGTGTCACTAAGTGTTATAGAGAGATCAATAGACGTACCTTGACACCATATTGCATGTTGAGAAAATTTCTCATCCAACTAGTTATTACGAATATATCGGTTCGATAGTTACCATAGAGGGTAGAAATGTATCGGTAGAATATCGATCTATTTTGTTAAACATTATTATTTTAAAAAATTAAACTAAATTAGCTTTACGCTTTATCCCTAGCGGTGTAGTCAGAGAGAACGCAGCGCCAAACGCTACGGTCTCTACATACCTCTTTCGCCTCGTCCACTGTCATCAACCTCTTCATACATGCCCTCCAGGGCCTCATGTTTTTTACGTGACTTTCCTCCAGTATCTTTGATACTGTGTTTTCGCAGGTCAACCGAGGTACCTCTACCCTACCTCTCTTACCACTGACTTTTCAAAATCAAAATATATTATTTTCAAATTTATATTTATTTAGAAATTACCTTCACGCTGTATCATAAGAAAGCTAGCGTTAAAACACTCATTCATTCTCATTAATTTTTCGCCGAATTCGGGAGGCATTGTGTGCTGACTAGCAGATCTTAACGCCGCGCCTTACCTCGACACTAGAGCAAAAAAAATTAAAATGATTAAATATTTAATTTCCTCGGGTGGTAATCGAACACACGTTTACAGTCACGGTTTGTGCCCCTGCGCCACGACTGGTCTCTATATTTAAATGAACCATATATTTTATATTAGCTATTATTATCCTCAAGATGAGGCAAATGATGAAAGTAGCGTGAACACTAACTCGCACTTCTTGGAAACCGGCTACGGTAAAATTTTTATATTTTCCTTCTAAGGCAAGGAAAATGTATCTGTATTAATAACTCTTTAAAAAATGTTTAAAATAATTATCGTTACCTGTTAGTCATAAAATCATAATGATAAATAAATAAATAACTAAATCAGCTTCACGCTGTATCCCGCACACAGCAGGGTAGGTTAACACTAAGTTCAGAGGGAACTTAGTGTTAAGAAACTCCGTTCCCCACTTTCCGCCAATTTCTGGAGGCATTGCGTGTTTTGAGTGGCGGAATTCAACACCGCGCTTTCCCCTCGACACCAAAGCGAAGAAATGAAAATATAAATACCTACATATACGAACGAAATATACGAACCTACAACCAGTCGATTTACAGGCACATTTTGTGCCCCTGCGCCACAATTGGCCTCGTTCAATACTATATATCAATCAATACTATGTATATTATGTACATATTAGTTAGCTATCTATGCTATAAGTCACAAAAAAATCTAAGTAGTCGAACATATATCAAAATAAACTTTTACGTTAAGGGTTACCCCTATAACTCCCATGACTAGACCCCGACTCCCGGGCTTTCCAGGATTTCTTGTCTATGGCCAATGATTTTATGTTCGATCTCATCTGAAGATAAAAAAAAAATGTTTTAAGATCGTGTTTTCTTTGTATTTATTTATTTATTATGTTTTTTTAGGTCTATAAGCTCTTACATATACCTAAACTTATATATAAAACGATGCCAATAAGAAAAGCTTAGGCATCTTAGATCAACTGCAACGTAAGGAATGAATATCAAATATTATTTGCTTGTACTAAACTTTCGTACTTTGAAATTGAACCAATTAGCCAAAATATTGAATTAGCGATCCGCTCTATCATGTTAAATATGATTTTTCTCAGCAAATTCAATTTTTTCTTTAAAGTTAATTAATATTATAGGTAAAAACCAAAAGCATTTTTTTAATGTTCCGAACTAGGGTTCCGTACCTCAAAAAGTAACAACGGAACCCTTATAGAATCACCTTGTTGTCGGTCTGTCAAATATCTCAAGATAGCGTGGAGGCATCAAGTTGAAATGAATATCAAATAAGTAGGTAAGTCCTGGTATCTTGAAGCATATAAAAAAACAAGCTTCTAAGTAAACGCCATCAAAAGATACGATTTATTCATCGATTTTGCTGATTTTTATATGAAACTCTATAATCTTTTTTTTGTGTATTTTTATATAAGTGGTTTACAAATAAAGAAATAAATAAAAACCTATAAGGTACCTACTTTACGTGGACTTACGAATTACTATATGAATACGGAAAAAAATTAAAAAGTGAAAATTTATAGGTATTTTATAAAGAAAAACATTACAAACTTATATTTGTAGTTCATTTCAAATAAAATGAGTGCGTGTGTACATAAGTTGTACTTCCAGTTGAGTTTCAATCCTGAAATTGATACGAAAGCCTCGACGGACAATTCCGACTCGCACTAGCTACTAACACTATATAAATAAATATTAGCTGAATAGCTAAGCAAGTTTAAATTTTATCTCATAAAATTATTTACACAATGGAAAAAAAAACTATAATTTTTATCATTTTAATATCCTACAAATGTAATAATAGGTACTTAAAACGATTGACCGCCCATCACTTAACTCTACATGCCTCCATCTCATAATGTGGATTACATTTTTTTTTCAACTTCACGCTGTATTCCACATATTGCAGGGTAGGCAAAGGCAACCTAGTGTTAAGACACTGCGTTACACACTAAAAAATATTTTTTAACTTTTTTAAAATGTTATTCCACGCTCAGAAAAGAAAAATAATTACTTATTTAGGAAACGTATAAAAATTTCCCGCTACGTTAAAATTTTTATGTTTCCTAAATAAGTAAAATAAAAAAAAAGAAAAATACAGTGAAACCTTATTGTAATATAACGATTTCCTCGACTTAACGAATTTTTCGAAATCCCCTAATTTGCCTATAAGAGTTAATATAAAATAATATCTTTACATTACGAATATATTTCTTCAAAATCTTTTTATAACGAATTTTCAACCTTGCAAAATATAAAAAAAATGTTTTATTTACCTCTTTACATATAATGAATTTCATTAACTTATAACCTCTACATAACGAATCCTATTATTTTACCATATTAAATTCATGTCTCGACAGGTTCAAAATTGTTAAATCTTTCGTAAGACAGTTATTATTGTGTGGCTTCAGAAATGTAAACTGTTAGACACAGTTGTTTTAAAGCTTAGTATGTAGAATGTGTGTTCAGTAGATATGAAATATAGGATATGGATGTGGTTCGGCGTATTGCTGCCGGTAACAGGGTTAACGGAGCCTTAGCTGCCCTGGCGCAGTGGTTTATGTTCGCCTGCAACACACGGAGAGCCATTATTTGACCTCCATGTGTTGCACCTCCTCACGCCCGGCTGGGACGTTTGGCTTGTCCGCTGACCTGCCTCCCCTCCTGCCACCCCTTCTCTTCCTGGCATTGACGCATGCAGTGCTTCCCACTGAATGATCTGAAGGCTTCCCTGCCGCCTCGCAGACTGGGCAGTGAGGTGCCGCCGAGC
>JAATLQ010032334.1:28465-107604 GCA_013421005.1 Heliconius erato x Heliconius himera | reverse complement strand
CCTATACATAAGTAAGATATCTTTATTAAGCAGGCATTGCTGCCTTAAAATAATTACGAACGTGTCGTAGGAAGGCGCCGTAGCAAATTTATAAAAATCTGTATTGATTTGTAATAAGTGCGGCTGTATTGTATATGTTCATATAATGTATATTTGATTGATATGTTACCAACAACCGTAAAGTCATGTACTATGACGAGAAAATGTATTCAAAAAATATAAAATCTGTGACTTGCTTCGATTCCTGACTGAGGTAAAACATTTAATCAACAACTATATTTAATATGAAAGTTTGATGGTAATCAAATTGAAATTATACGTGCCAACCAACAAAGCTGAACTATCTAAAATATAGAAGACAAACACACACAAACGAAACCTAGTAATCATTAAATTTCTTGAGGCATTGCGTGTTGAGTGACGGAACTCAACGCCGTGCTTTCCCCCGTTACCTGAGTGAGGAAATAAAAATATTAAACATTTCTTGCTTCGAGCGGGAGTCCAACCCAGAAGAATCGCTTTGTACCGCGACGGCGGCCTCAAAAAATACTTAATTGGGGTTCTATTTCATTGATAAACGCTGGGGGCATATTAGTTTTTTCTATTGACTTAAATTTAATTTAAATACAAACTTTGAGAAAACAAATGCAACATTTGACGATACAACACAAAACTACAGCGACACCCAACACTTATTAACTAAATGGAACACCTCCGCTATAAATCCTGGTAATTACAACCATCAACACGATGCGAACACGCAAACCTAATATTTTAAGATGAGTAAGCTAATACTTATACATATATATTTAATTAAAAAAATCAAATAAATCGACTGGTTGTGAGTTCGATTCGGAGATGAAATATTTACTTAAATTTATAATTCCATTTCTTCGCTCTGGTGTCTAGGCAAAGCGCGGCGTTGAGTTCTGCCGTTCAACACGCAATGCCTCCAAAATTCGGCAGAAAGTGGGGAACGGAGTCTTAACACTAGGTTCCCTCTGCCTACCCTGCGGTGTGCGGGATACAGCGTGAAGCTGATTTTATATAAACATGAAAAGTTATAAAATATTTATATGATTTTTGTTATTTATCGACGAATGAAGCGTCTCAAGGCTTTTCTACGTACCTTTCTATTCTATAAAAACGTTGACCCACATATGAACATCGAGTATGACCATCTTGGTGAAATGGAACGCGTTTACCTAACCTACCTAACACGATGGTTATGGGTTCCATCTTCACTAAGAAGAATGAATTATAATAATTCATTCCCCTTAATGGAGAAATGGAGAGGTCATTTGAATTTGAAGGGGTCTTCTTCACCACTTCCTGAACTAGGAAGCGGTGAAGAAGCATGAAAGCAAGAATATGCGTTTTCTTGCTGCTAGCTGACGAAACCTCATTGTTGACTAACTAAATAATAATGTTTAATATTCTTATGATAAGATACCTTATAGTGGGTTCAAATAATATTTTTTTGATATCTCTCACAGAACGTCGACGTGTACCTAAATTATAATTTTTAATATTAAATCGCTTGCGGCAAGATCTCCTCTTTCAGCATTTCCTATATATTTTTGTTTTGTTTTATATTTAATGTTTTTTCGTATCCATTATTTTTTTGTATTTTTATTTATTCAATTCTATAATCTTAATATAATTCGGCAATAGAAATTCACACGTTTTTTGCTACGCGGCTACGCGCTACGGATGGATGGAATACGATTTACAACGACCACGTAGCATCACAACAGGTGAGTTCGAGGCCAGTCGTGGTGCAGGGGCACAAAGTGTGACTGTAAATCAACTGGTTGTGGGTTCGATCACCACTCGAGAAGATGAAATATTTACTTAAATTTATATTTCCATTTCTTCGCTCTGGTGTCGAGGCAAAGCGCGGCGTTGAGTTCTGCCACTCAACACGCAATGCCTCCAGAATTCGGCAGAAAGTGGAGAACGGGGTGTTTTAACACTAGGTTCCCTCTGCCTACCCTGCGGGATACGTGAAGGTGTTTTTGGATATCTATTTTTTATTTACATTTACAATAAGAACCTTTACAGCCTGTAAGTGTATTTAAGGGAATTTATATTAATAATAAAGATGTTTAACCTTGATCTAGATAGATAAAATAATATTGATTTCCATCAATCGCCTCGAATATTTTTTCTAAAGAACGACAAAAAATAACATGTCACAATGGCCTGTCTGTCTGTCTACCGATAATTCCGTTAATAACTCGAAATGAATAAACTATTTTTATTATGCAATAAAAAAAAATATTGTAAAAATAAAACAGCAATAACAAATATAAATATTGTTGTTATTAATTTCTTATTTAGTTATTAAAGTTTAAATTATTTTATACGAGTATACCTACTCCCTCACATTTTCATAATAAAATCTCTATCGGAATATGTATAATATCAGAATATAAAGCTATCAATAATATTTTTTTCACTTAAGCTTGTTAATTTATTTTAAATAGAATGTATCAGATTTTTGATGACTTTTAATACGAAATGCATACATAAGTTGTATAGCTACACAGTAATAATTACCTTAGTGTGTTGAAATTTATATTTTATGTACATAGATGACGTGGGACTGCAACGTGAGAGGTCATAGGTTCGATTACAACTTAAGGAAATCAATAATTGAATATTTCTATTTCTCCGCTCTAGTAGCGAGGAAAAGCGCGACGTTGAGTTCTGCCACTCAACACCCAATGTCTTTAGATTACGCCGGAAAGTGGTGAACGGAAACGGAATATCTTAAAACCAATCACAGGTTCCCTCTACCTAACCTGCTTGTAAACGCACTGTTGAACTACTGCGTGAAGCTAAAAAATAACGATTGCCTTGCAAATTACATTATCGTTTCCACATTTTTCATACATTCCTTATATGTGTGATAAACCAGACAAAAAACGCCGCACCTGATTTTAACTAGACCGTATTTGTTTTAATTATTAATTTTTAATATAAACAATAAATATATATCTACTAAAATATGAAAAACTGAGAATTCCTAATTAGTGAACAATATTCTAAAATAGCTTCTAATCTTAATTTACGATATTCATTGGATGCTATCCAAAACATTAATCCATCATAAATCAACTATACCTCCAATTCCTCTAAGAACGCTATTTCTTCTGAGTCCCACTCGACCTCCTCCTTTGTGATAATCCTCCCGTTCTCACTAACACTCCCAGTTAAATTTCTATCACTATTTTCTATTTTAAAATCACTTAACATATGATACGCACTGTGGCTATGCTCGTGTAATTTCATAGCGTGTGTAATAGACTTCCCTTCGTACTTGATCAAGGTGTTCACACCACCCGGATGGTCCCTTAAAAACTTTTTTAAGTCATAATCCTCGCCAGCAAACTTGACGGGGAACGCCATGTCTGCCCGGTGACCTGGCGCGTCGTAGACTGACCTACGAGGAGCGAGAGCGTTTACTTTACGTTATCAAATATGTGATATGAGTATATGTTAATGGAAACCATCAGTTCAAGGATGGGGCTATTTGGGAATTGGGCCAGATTTTTGGCGAAACGCACGCTTCCTTTTTTTTTAGAAGTAAATTTATAACAATGTTTATTTTTAATATTTTTAACGTAAAGAAGAGGTATGATGTATTACATACTACATACGAGTATTAATAGATACAAATAGGTACTATAGGTAGGTGTAAGTTACCGTTCGTAGGGGCACGTGGGTGTAACTGTAACGAACGAGTTGTGGGTTCGATCCCCACTCGAGGGAATTAATTATTATTATTTTTTTTTTCATTTCCTTGCTATGGCACCCAAACAAAAACCTGGCGTTGAGTTCCGCCACTCATTACGCAAATACTCAAAAAATGCGGCGGAAAATAAGGAACTGAGTGTCCTAACACTAGGTTTGATCTGCCTTCCCTTTTGAATGAATGTAAAACTGATACCTAAAAACGAAAATTGTTATTAAGTCATAAGAATTTTTAACTAAAAATATTAGTTTAACTGTAGTATAGTTAGTTGTATCTATTAATTTCTAATTTCATTTACTTTTAATCTATTGAGTGTTTTGACTGTTACGTAGAAATAAACATCCTGCAATTCTATCATTAGAACGATTAAATGGACGATATTACAAATGCATGCCTATGAAATGCATAATGAAATGTGCGTTGTACGTAATTGTATTAGTAAAAATAAACAACCATCTGTAAAAATGAGGCCAGTCGTGGCGCAGCGGCACAAAGAGTGACTGTAAATCGACTGGTTGTGGGTTCGATCCTCACTCGAGGAGATGTAATATTTACTTAAATGTATATTTCCATTTCTTCGCTCTGGTGTTGAGGCAAAGCGCGGTGTTGAGTTCTGCCACTAATACGCCATACCTCCAGAATTCGACAGAAAGTGGGGAACGGAGTGTCTTAAAACTAGGTTCCCTCTGCCTACCCTGCTGTGTGCGGGATACAGCGTGAAGCTGATTTATTTATTTTATTCATCTGTAAAATGTATTAGCATATGAAAATGTAACTTACTTTTCGTTTATTTAAGAGATGTCGGCTGGTGCAACCAAACGCCGTCGTCTTGTTTATTGTTACATATACTACGAGGCCATTGTGGTGCAGTGGGACAGCGTGTGGGTTTAGTCGTGACGGTTGTGGTTCCAATTCCCACTGAAAGAAACCACGCAATGTTTTGAAAATTGTTCTCTGCGTGGGTGCTCTATACCTAACAGTTTGAAGCTAAAAAAAGTGTACAATACCTTTAATACTTTCTTTCAAAAAAGTATAAATTTTTTTCATTTTTTTAAAGTATTTTCGGATTTTATAAAAAATATGTATGTAATATTACTCTTGTTGTTAAAGTAACAATTGCTTTAATTATTAATTAGACACTATAGTGCCCTTGTAATCCAAGAGTAGATCGCCAACCTATGATTTCGCTCTCATACTGGCTGGCCGTTCATTATTTATTTTATTATAATGGACGGCGTACATACAAAAACAATGAAATATAAAAGTTACATAAAAATATATCTATTGTGTTTGTCCAACTATACAAGGAACGAATAGATGAAGTACTTAATATTTGAACGTTAAACTTTTTATTTGTTCATTTCGTTTTATTTGTTTTTTTATTCACCAGGAAGTATAGAATACTGATAAAATGAAACCGCAGATATATATAGATATATATAGATATGTTTAAGATGTTATTCAAAATAATTGGTTTAAATGAACGATACAGAATTTATTAATGTGTATATCAATGACAGTTTCGTAATAAAATATGACAATGTCCCGATTCGCATTCTAAGGCAATGACTAGACGTCATACAGCCGAAACAGCGAAGCGTACAGGCTTGATTTAATTTATAATTGATTTAGTTTATAATCATGAAAAAAAATCTAGAAAGCTTACGGTACATTAAGGTATTAGGCATAATGTTACGAAAACTCTCATAGAGCTATAATATTATATATATATTTTTAAGAACCAACTGAGATTATTTTTTTCTGATGAAAACTCTTTTTATAGTACATCTCTTAAAATATAAATTATCAGCTTCACGATAGCAGAAGGAACTTAGTGCTAAGGCACTCCGTTTCTCACTCGCTGCCGAATTTTTCAATGCATTGCGTGTTGATTGGCAGAACTCAAAGTTGAATTTTTGCCTTGGTGCCAGAGCGAAGAAATTAACATATAAAAAATAGTAATTCATTCCCTTGAGTGATGATAGAACATACGAATGTCGCGATACAGTCACACCCTTGTACCTTGTTATTTTGCCTTACTAGAGCGGGAAAATTAAAATATTTCAACCTCTAACCGTCGCATTTACTGTCAAATGTTGTTCCACTGCACAACAACAGATTATAATACGTAATTTCTATTAATAATTACATTTTTTTTCAGCTTCACGCTGTATTCCGCACACAGCAGGGTAGGCAGAGGGAGCCTAGTGTTAAGACACTCCGTTTCCCACTTTCCGCCAATTTCTGGAGGTATTGCGTGTTGAGTGGCGGAACTCAACGCCGCGCTTTCCCCTCGTCACCAGAGCGAAGAAATGAAAATATAAATGTAAATAAATATTTCATTTCCTCGAGTGGGGAGCGAACCCACAACCAGTCGATTTACAGGTGCACTTTGTGCCCCTGCGCCACGACTGGCCTCTTATTACATTTTTATAATACATTATTTTTATAACCACATAATATTATACTTACATAATATTCTATATTTTTTTACATTTTTTCTTTCTATGCATTTCATAAGTGAATACTGATGTTAGCATACAGCACTTAAATCGTCCCAGTTTCAACCTTCTTTGTAATACAGATTTTATAGTGAACTTTTTTTTTCTTGAATTATTAATATTCATGCATTGCATTCGTCGTGTCACTAAGTGTTATAGAGAGATCAATAGAGGTACCTTGACACCATATTGCATGTTGAGAAAATTTCTCATCCAACTAGTTATTACGAATAAGTATATCGGTTCGATAGTTAGAGGGTAGAAACGTATCGGTAGAATATTGATCTATTTTGTTTTTTTTTTAAATTTATATAAGTATATTTGAATAAATAATCAGCTGCTCCCTGTATCACGCACTGTTAAGTCACTCCGATCTCCATTCTCCGCCCAATTCGAGAGGCATTGTGTGTTGTCTAGCAGAACTTAACGCCGCGCCTTGCCTCGACACAAGAGAAAAAAATATATATTTAATTTCCTCGAGTGGTAATCGAACACACGTTTACAGTCACGGTTTGCGCCCCTGCGCCACGACTGGTCTCTATATTAAAATGAACCATATATTTTATATTAGCTATTATTATCCTCAAGATGAGGCAAATGATGAAAGTAGCGTGAACACAAACTCGCACTTCTTGGAAACCGGCTACGGTAAAATTTTTATATTTTCCTTCTAAGGCAAGGAAAATGTACCTGTATTAATAACTCTTTAAAAAATGTTTAAAATAATTATCGTTACCTGTTAGTCATAAAATCATAATGATAAATAAATAAATAACTAAATCAGCTTCACGCTGTATCCCGAAGAGCCGAACAAAGCAGGGTAGGCAGAGGGAACTTAGTGTTAAGAAACTCCGTTCCCCACTTTCCGCCAATTTCTGGAGGCATTGCGTGTTGAGTGGCGGAATTCAAACGCCGCGCTTTCCCCTCGACACCAAAGCGAAGAAATGAAAATATAAAGGTAAATAAAATATTTCATCTCATCGAGTGGTGATCGAACCTACAACCAGTCGATTTACAGGCACACTTCGTGCCCCTGCGCCACAATTGGCCTCGTTCAATACTATATATCAATCAATACTACATATATTATGTACATATTAGTTAGCTATCGATGCTTATAGCCACAAAAAAATCTAAGTAGTCGAGCATATATCAAAATAAACTTTTACGTTAAGGGTTGATACCCCTATAACTCCCATGACTAGACCCCGACTCCCGGGCTAGACTCTTCGTTATCTACATTTTAAGGATTTCTGGTCGATGGCCAATGATTTTATGTTCGATCTAATCTGAAAATAAAAAAAAATAAATGTTTTAAGATCGTATTTTCTTTGTATTTATTTATTTATTATGTTTTTTTTAGGTCTATAAGTTCTTACATATACCTAAAGTCTAAACTTATATTTAAAACGATGCCGATGAGAAAAGCTTAGACATCTTAGATCAACTGCAACGTAAGGAATGAATATCAAATATTATTTGCTTGTACTAAACTTTCGTACTTTGAAATTGAAGCCAAAATATTGAATTAGCGATCCGCTCTATCATGTTAAATATGAATTTTCTCAGCAAATTCAATTTTTTCTTTAAAGTTAGTTAATATTATACGTAAAAACCAAAAACATTTTTTTAATGTTCTGAACTAGGGTTCCGTACCTCAAAAAGTAACAACGGAACCCTTATAGCATCACCTTGTTGTCGGTCCGTCAAATATCTCAAGATAGCGTGGAGGCATCAAGTTGAAATGAATATCAAATATGTAGGTAAGTCCATGGTGTCTTGAAGCATATAAAAAAACAAGTTTCTAAGTAAACGCCATCAAAAGATACGATTTATTCATCGATTTTGCTGATTTTTATATGAAACTCTATAATCTTTTTTTTTGTGTATTTTTATATAAGTGGTGTACAAATAAAGAAATAAATAAAAACCTATAAGGTACCTACTTTACGTGGACTTACGAATTACTATATGAATACGGAAGAAATTCAAAAAGTGAAAATTTATAGGTATTTTATAAAGAAAAACATTACAAACTTATATTTGTAGTTCATTTCAAATAAAATGAGTGCCTGTGTACATAAGTTGTACTTCCAGTTGATTTTCAATCCTGAAATTGATACGAAAGCCTCGACGGACCATTCCGACTCGCACTAACTACTAACACTATATAAATAAATATTAGCTGAATAGCTAAGCAAGTTTAAATTTTATCTCATAAAATTATTTACACAATGGAAAAAAAACTATAATTTTTATCATTTTAATATCCTACAAATGTAATAATAGGTACTTAAAACGATTGACCGCCCATCACTTAACTCTACATGCCTCCATCTCATAATGTGGATTACATTTTTTTTTCAACTTCACGCTGTATTCCACATATTGCAGGGTAGGCAAAAGGAACCTAGTGTTAAGACACTGCGTTACACACTAAAAAATATTTTTTAACTTTTTTAAAATGTTATTCCACGCTCAGAAAAGAAAAATAATTACTTATTTAGGAAACGTATAAAAATTTCCCGCTACGTTAAAATTTTTATGTTTCCTAAATAAGTAAAATAAAATAAAGAAAAATACAGTGAAACCTTATTGTAATATAACGATTTCCTCGACTTAACGAAGTTTTCGAAATCCCCTAAAACGGCGTATAAGAGTTAATATAAAATAATATCTTTACATTACGAATATATTTCTTCAAAATCTTTTTATAACGAATTTTCAACCTTGGAAAATATAAAAAAAATGTTTTATTTACCTCTTTACATATAATGAATTTCATTAACTTATAACCTCTACATAACGAATCCTATCAGTTTACTATATTAAATTCATGCCTCGATAGGTTCAGACTTGTTAAATCTTTCGTAAGACAGTTATTATTGTGTGGCTTCAGAAATGTAAACTGTTAGACACAGTTGTTTTAAAGCTTAGTATGTGGAAAGTGTGTTCAGTAGAGATGAAATATACGATATGGATGTGGTTAACGGAGCCTTAGCTGCATTGATGAGACGGCGAAACGTCAGCACAGCCGTACACAATGCAGTGTTGGTACCGACACTGTTATGTGACAGCGAAACGTGGATATTACAGAAGAAGAATGAAAGAAAGATGAATGCCGTGGAGATACGATCTTTTCGTAGGAGTCAGATTAGCTGATCGAACCCGCAATGAAGAGATACACGGAATAGTAGGTAGGATGTCACGGTGAGGATGAAGAAGAACCTGCTCATGCACGCCCATGCGAACGAATGAGTGATTAAAGAATGGCAAAAAACGATATAACGAATATTTTCTTATTCACTTCAGTATCGTTAAATCGAGGTTCCACTGTAATAACATTTTAATGATTTATAATAAAATGTTTTAAAATATTTTACTTTATTGTTGAAAGTTTATGGTAAACATTTTATCTAATCTTTACATCTCAGATTTACATCTCAGAAAATATATACGGTACAGTACATGTTTAAATGTTCTCTATTACATGATTTTTTAAACAATGAAAAATTATTAATTAATCTACTTAACGTCATACATAAGTACGTTAAAAAATATTTTTTTGGTACAGAAATCAATGTAATTTTGTGTTTTGTAATAAACAGCCAACTTGCTGGTATCCAAGGCCGTAAATATATTAAAACACTAAATGTCAACTGCAAAGTGCAAATTGCAATTGCGTATTGTTATTGTAGCCGGTAACTGGTCTGCAATTATAAATGTATTAATATATTACTTATTTTACTGTTTATTTTAATTATAATATCAATATTATTTATTTATTGAATTATGCAGCCTAGGTTTAAAAATGTCTTTTTTAATTTGTCTCTAGAGACAGCCAATATATAAATTTCTTTATTAGCGACTATAAGGGAATCGACTATATTTTAAAAACGTTGAATAAAAACCAAAATCTAAATTACAGTGACTATATTGTTGATGGGAGTGTTTATGATGTTGTAGGGCATTTTATGCTGTGCATTAATGTTATTTTAGAAAGTAACGCTGATTTTACACGTTGTGTACGTAAAACAGACGAAATTTTATCTAAATTGGATTTTATTCATTATCAGCTTATAATTTGGGATGTTTCGCTAAAGATTATACTTAGACAAATGCGAAAATTTTAGTCTCTCCATCTCTATTATAAAACCTTTGGGGAGACTGTCAGCATCTTGTATTAAAATATCTAACTAATCACAATTACTCTTGTTACAATAATTGGTTATGGCACCATTTATAAGTCTATTCGAAGCATTGTCTACCAATCATAGCGAACAGGCAGGTACAGTTTAAACAAGTATATGCCTTCATTCCTTGCAGTAAAATGGAGAAAATATTTACTAGATATTGCTATTCAATAAAAATTTTAGAAACAGAATCAATACCACATATTTAAAAAACTTAAAACAAGATCCAAGAATAGTAGACCTATTGCATGAAGATAGAAAACTGTTTATCTTGTTTAAATAGCAATTACAACATTAACATCACAATGTGTGCATGAAAATTATTTCCATCTTGCATGCTTAACTTACATGATACAAGAATGAAACAAGACTGAATCATGAAAGTTTGCTTATTGTCTCTTCATTAAAGATGCTGTTATGCCTGTGTGATCCACAAGCATAACAGCAACCGCAGTAAACATTTGAGAAAGTGGAATATGGAAAGGCTCTATATATAAAATATAATTATAATTGTTGTCACCATTGCCACAAGAAGAAAAGAATTTTTCAAATGGTATAAAACATCTGTATGGTTTGAAAGGTAGGATGCACTAATTATTAAGAAATTGTCAAGAAATCCAAGCCTTAGTTTCTTTTAGTTTGGGGGCTATCCGTTCAAATCTTTTGATGATAAAGTAAATGTAATACTAATTATAGATACAATTTAAAATGATTTATTATTACAAATGAAAAATACAATACAATTTTAATAAATAAAAAAAATAAATACAATTTTGTAAATTGTAAAAAATACATTTCTACTTGCATGTTGTATTTAACTGTGATATTTTGAACCTTACACCTATTAAATATTTTATATTAGCATCTTGTAATGAAAATAATTAAATATCATAAATATTTATTATTTATTAAATCATTATCTTAGAGTTTAAAGAAATAAAAAATCAAAAGAGCGAGAGGCAAGTTGTAGTGCAGAGGCACAGTGTGACTGCAAAATCAACTGATTGTGGGTTCTATCCCCATTTGAGGAATTCAAACTCCGTTCAAGTTCTCCAAATGAAAAACTGAAAATATAACTAGTCGAGTTTACAGTCACTTTTTATGCCTCTACACCTCGACTGGCCTCTAATAATAATTTATTTACGTGAAAAATTATGTACCTTCATAAAAAAAATCCAATTACACTACATTTGAATCCAAAATTACCGGCATTAATTATTTTATATATTCTTTAAAAGGTAATACTTTGTTTCATAAATTAATTATCGAATTACAATTATATTTTTAATACGGTATATTTTTTAAATTTAGAATGGGAAAATTACATAGCTTAATATAATTATTATTATTTTGAAACCTCGATAAAGAATAAAATATAATTCGATTTACGATAAAAGTTTAAAAACGAGGCAAATTAAATTCATAAAAGTAAAATAATTTATTCATAAATTTAAAAATAATTGCCCAATGTTTAACTTAATATAACTAAGTACTGAATTTGCCGTTTTTTCTTATAAAAACTGAATTTCTTTCCCCACAAAATTTATGAACTGTGTGTTTAAGTAAATCAATGACTATAAAATATTTTTTTATATAATGAATTCAGCAAATACTTCTCAAAATTTATTGCCGTACCTACCTATTTCAAGTTCAGAAAAAAAATATGAAAATCATAACATGGCATCCCTATGGCCGCAAATGTCAAAAAGAGAAGCTTGTGATTTGATTAGTTGTTTGTTCTATTATTTTTACTAAACCCTGATTGAATCAGAGCTGTTTACTCAATTATTTAACTTAAACGTTTTTATTGTTTATGTGTATCATATTTCATGTTATACAGTGATTGTTTTGTGCCAACTTGTACAATTTTAATGCTCGTTGTTTGGTCGACGATCTGTCATGTACTTATATTGGAGAATTCCTAAATAGACTTTTGATGTGTATAAAAATAACATTGGATTCTCGCGACCAGTCGGGCGGCGGTGCTTAATCCCGCCTTCAGCCCTTCAACGATGGCTCCTAAGATATTATTGCTTATGTCTCTCATAGTACTAGGTAAGTAGCATACCAAACATTTATCATCCGACCGATTATTCAATTGATACTCTAGACTCACAAATCAGATTATGAAGCATGCAATTTTAATAAGGAGGCTTTATTTAGTTGTCTATCAAATGTAGGTTAACAAAAGTTGTAGAAATAACTTGTTTAAAAATTGCATTATAGTATATACTATAAATACTTCGAATTTGTTTTAAAATCTTTATGTTCATTTTACTAATATTATTAACTTTACATTGTAAATATATGATTGTTTTAATTTAAAACAAAATCATATATCTTTTATTTTATATATCAACTCAAATGTTTGTATGCTGTTTATATTTATTTTATACACAAATTATATTTTTTATTTTAATATTATCATTAAAGTTGTGGGGCATATTTTTTCATACAGCTACAATTATAATAATACTTTATTTTTAACAATTTTAAAGTGTTATTCCACACTTGTTGATTGTATTAGTTTTAGTCACTTCCTATAATCACTAATAAATTAAACATATAGTTAACATTAAACACAATTGTTGTGAGCTTGATCCCCATGCTTGGCGAATATGTATATATTCCCTGACCAAGTGAATAAAGAATGCAATTGAGTATCACTACTCAACATGCAATATCTTGAAAATTTGGCAGAAAGTGGGAAATAAATTGTCTTAGCACTAGTGCCTGCTATAAGTAAGAAAAAAATTAAAAAAAAAATATATTACAGCAACATTGATTTTTTTAACTTTTTTTAATATTGCTGGAGAGACAATCAAAGTTTTTAAATAGTCTTTCTGCATATAATAATATATTTAAGTTTAAAAATCAAAATGTAATTATATCATGGGTGTACCAAATGGGCAATTTGTAGAACTTATAATAAAATTTTTATCCACTTGATTTTTCTTAAAAAATAAAAAACAGCTATATGCTGTATCACAAGTAACACAGCAGGTTAGGCAGAGGGATCCAAGTGTTAAGACACAATGCATGTTGAGTGACAGAACTCAAAGCCTTAACACAAGAATAATGGAAGTAATGAAAATATTATCTTAAATAAATATGTTACTTCTTTGAGTGTGGATCACACACACATAATTATTTGCCTTTACAATCACATATGCCCCTGTTGTGCCCCTGCCCCATGACTGGCTACTATTTTTCCTCTTCAATTTTCTTACAGCTGTATTTTATTAAGTGCAAAATATAACATTCACTTTTCTTATGTTTTAGGCTCCCATAAAACAGTAATTGGGGCACCACCAACTGATGAAAATTTACCTCCAAGACCTAAAGAAGGACGTATCGAAACTCGATATTGTGAATTCTTTAACAGTAGTGTTTCTTTATGTGAAGAGTCAGAAAATTCCACATGTCCACCAAGGACAATTATAAAAGATGCATGCTTGCCAACTGAACCAGATAAAAGCAACCACTGTTTTGTAGTGTGGCACTATGATAATATAACTAATACAGCAACAGTTAAAGTGAAGGGATGTTTCTTAGACACGGTGGCATGTAACGACAGAGTCTCATCATGTAGACAGCATAATGTGAAGCTACCATTACTCCATTGCTGCTGTGAAGGGGACATGTGCAACGAAAATGCAACTTTCCCAGGCTTGGAAGCCGGTACGGCTTCCCCAACAGAATTACCACCTGCACGTATACCAGCGTCGTCTTTACCAACTACCGAAGATGATACTACAGCAGTTATAGCATATACATTGACACCATTGTTTTTGTTATTTGCTGTACTGGTGGGATGTTATCTTTTATACAGAAAACGTAAAGGAAGCTCGTTTGCTGAACTAGGTAGTGGTGAGACATCATTATCGAGGCCTCCATCTGCTGGAGCGGGCATGGATAGTGAATCGGGAGGTCTTCTTAGCCAAATAACTTTATGTGAAGTGCGAGCTCGTGGCAGATTTGGCGCAGTGTGGCGTGCGAAGTTGGGACAACGTGATGTTGCTGTCAAAGTGTTTCCGTTACAAGATAAGCAGTCTTGGTTGGCCGAACAGGAAATATACAGACTGCCGAGAATGGACCATCCTGATATACTGCATTATATCGGCGTTGATAAGAAAGGCGACAATTTGCAAGCGGAGTATTGGCTCATCACGGCTTATCATGAGAAGGTATGTGCTGTGTTGTAGTATTTATTATATTTGGGGAGTATTTCGTGTATCGTCATCACATTGCAAATATTTTTGTTTATAAAATATAATTATATACTAATATAAAAATTATGTAGAAGAATAGTTAAAATATTTTTCGTTAACATTTATTCTGTGCTTAAATTAAATCTTGATCTCACAGTAATTAATTCAACTTTTTTTTAACTGTCATTACATTGCAATTGATACAAATATTTCTATTTAAATTCAGAGAAAGTCAACTAAAGGGTAATTCACAGTCACCACAAACGCGTCGATTGTGAGTTGGATCCACGCTGGGGGAAAGAATTATTTTATTTTCCCCGCTCTGATACCACGACAAAGCGCGGTGTTGAAGTCGCCACTCAATACACAAGGTCTCGAAAATTAGGCGGAAAAAGGCATTCCATTTTCCGCTTTACCATTTTCCGCCTCTTTTAAGACAGTTCTTAACTCTAGGTTCCCTCTGCCTACCCTACATTTTTTAAAATAAAAAAACGTATATTTAAAAATATATACATATGTATAATAGTAGAGCTTCTAGTATTTTATAAATAGAAAAAATAATGTCCAAACATAGTAAAGCTATTATAAAATACAGGTGCATATGTGTTAGGCCAATTTTCGATTTGATTGCCACATCTAGATCAGCGGGCCAGTTAAATATAACATTTTAATGACTAAAAGTTCATATAGAATAGCTATACTAGATGCTAACAATTTTAGTTTTATAGAATTATTTATAGCTCCCGCTGTTTCCTCAAATTGCGGACAAGACACTTTGTCGCTGCACTTTGTCTCAATTGGGACAAGGGAAATCAATCATACACTCTTGCATGTATTAATAGTAAACCAAAACTTATTTGAAAATTAAATTTTACTTGAATATATTGACCAATGAGACCGTTGGGCCTAAGGGTACAAGCGTGCGAGTGCAAACGCTACGGTTGTTAGTTCGATTCCCACTCGGGGGAATGAAATATTTAATATTTTTGTTTCCTCGCACACGCAATACTTGGTCGTAAGGCGGGGAACCGGAGTATCTTAATGGGGAAAGAGTTTTTTTGCATATACAGCTTAGTTTGAGATCCATTGTGAAGCTGATAAAAATATTAATGTTGAATTATTATAAGTATAATATTTAATAATGGAAAAAGGTCTAGCAGAATTAAGACACTGTTTTCCATTTTCCTTTGAATTTTTGAAACATTACATGTGGAGTGGCGGTGCTCAACGCCGCGCGTTGTCTTTCATTGCGGGGAAATGAAATTATAATCATTGCCCCACGTGGAGTTCGGGATGGAACCGATAACTGTCGCATTTCTAATATACCAGTAAATTAAATGAGATTTAAATAATTATTTTACTGAAATTAATTTCTTCATTTTAGATATTTTTAATTTTCCTTTGAATATTGTATTTTTTAGTCATATTTTGTTTGTTTTTGGTAACTTAAGCGAATATTGACATATTTCACAAACAAAATTAAACGTTTCAGGGCTCCCTCTGTGACTACCTAAAAAGCCACACTCTGACATGGCCTGAAGCGTGGCGCGTCGCCGCATGCGTGGCCCGTGGCCTGGCCCATTTACACGAAGAAGATGGCGGCAAGCCAGCTATCGCGCATCGCGACTTCAAATCCAAGAATGTCCTACTAAAGGCGGATTTAAGTGCTTGTATAGCAGATTTCGGTCTAGCTCTAGTATTCGAAGCTGGTCACGGCTGTGGAGATGCCCACGGGCAAGTTGGAACACGCCGATATATGGCCCCGGAAGTTTTGGATGGCGCCATAAATTTCACCAAAGACGCGTTTTTGCGAATAGATATGTATGCGTGTGCATTGGTCCTGTGGGAGATCTCTTCCAGGTAATATTGATACTTGAACTAGTGATATGTGTTTTTTAGCTAGTTCTGTATGGTGCTTTGTTGGTTCTTACTCTTTAAAGAATAAGAATAAGATGATTTTTATTGAACAAAATAGGATATTTATATTATTTTTTAATGCAGTCGCAGATTACAAAGTAAATTAAAATAAAATAATTTTAAATATTGTTTATTTATAATAATTTTTATTTATAATATTTTGGTTTTTTTTTGTGATTAATTTTAACTTCACTCTGTATTTCGCATATAGCAAGGTAGGCTGAGGGAGTGTTAATGAGAAAATGAAAATATTACATAATTTATTTCCGTAGTGTGTGAAAATTGAACCCACAGCCTGGCGTTTACAGTCACATGTTTGTGCCATTGCGCTTCATTGGCCTTAAATTAAAATAAAAAAAACAATAACAATAAATTTTTTATTCAAGATGCAACGATGGCAACATAGAAGCGACGACACAATACCGTCTCCCACTCGAGGAGGAAGTGGGTTCACATCCCGGCCTAGAAGAAATGCAAGAGGCGGTCGTGCAAAGGAAATTAAGGCCGAACATACCGCCACAGTGGAGGGATCACTGTGTAAGTTTATATACAACACTATTTTCTTTATTTATTTCTTACTTTTTAACACTGGATATGCGATTTGAAAGTGTGCATGTCCACCATTCACTCACGACTTCGAACCTTTCTATAATTCACACAAAAAATGCTATAAAAATAATTTATAATTTACGATTACATTAAGGACACATAAGTCTAATATATTAAAAATAATAAAAAGTCTAATATATTAAAAACCGTAGACCTCGATTTTTTTTCTCCACCTCCTCATCCTCCACTAGAGAAAACCTAGCCGAAAGACTAAGGGGCCAATAAACCGACACTAGGGTCCCATACCATGCACTCCTGGTGCATGGCCTCCAGAATTGCTACAAAGTGATGATCTTTTTATTGAAGTTGAGTTAGTTACCTTTCAATGTATGAAATGAAATCTTTACACGAACATGGATTTAACAATTTTTGATGAAGAATTTTTTTAATAAAAATATATACACTTTTTTTTTACTTAAACTGTGCAAATGTCCGCAAATTGCAATTTACAATATTGAATATATAAGTTGTATAATCTATTTCTTTTTGTGGCTTACGTAATATAGGTCTATTTATTATTTGTGATTGTTTTACACAAAATGTTGCAGATTTTTGGCTATTTTAAATTTATTGATTTATAAAAATGTAATTTCATCCAACATTTCTTTGATACACATAATGCCACCTACTATTATATTTTTTTTCAGCTTCACGTTGTATCCTAGTATCCAGGGTAGACAGAAGGAATCTAGTATTAAGACATTTCACTTCCCACTTTTTTTCGAATTCTAGAGTCATTGCGTGTTGAGTGGCCGAATTCAACGAAGCGCTTTGTCTCTACACCAGATAGAAGAAATTAAATAATATTTTTTTCATTTCTTTGACTGGGAATCGAATCCACAACCTGTCGCGTTAACAGTGGCCCATTGTGGCCCTGCGATTTTATATAGAGAATCACGAAAATGCAGACCTTGAACAAGATGAAATGTTCCAGGGCCTATCGGTACTGTGCGACACCATGGAGGAGTGCTGGGACCACGACGCCGAGGCGCGCCTGTCCGCGTCGTGCGTGCTGGAGCGCATCGAGGCGCAGCGGCCCGCGCCGCCCGCGCCCGCCACGCCCGACACCACGCCGCTGCTGGCCTGCTGACCGCGGGACGACCTGCCGCTCATACTGCTGTGAGTACTCACGGAGTATATATAGACAGGAGTTGCATTGAGAAACGTATTATACACACTTTTTTTTTAATTTGATTTGATGTCTTAGATTTTTTTTTTTTTTTTGGTTCGTTTACTTTGTTTTTTTTTTATAATTATTTCAATAATAGAATCTATGGTGTAGAAGAGATACATGTTAATTAGACCTAAACTTTAGTTTTTTAAATGCTATAAATGTATACAATCTCACAGTGAGGTTATTTATGTGATAAAAACGAGTTGGATTTCTAAAGTGCTTGTAATGGCCTAATTGAATAATGCATATTTTAATTTTGATTGACTATAAAAATAATTAAGACGACAAAAAAAACTTAAATTCATATACAACTTGCTCTCTGTAACGCAATTTATGTTATATAAAAATTAACCTGTGTGTCTTCTAAATTGTAGACTGTTTTTTTTTGTTAGGTTAATATAGGTAAAAAAGTTTTTGTATATTACATGTCATGTCACTAGAGTTAATGACATGACATGTAATATGTACATAGTTAGGTAACAGGTATCCAAGTGCAAACAGTTTTTAGAAGATATATTTTGTCTATATATAATATCTTTTTTGTTTAATTAAATGATATGTTTCATAAATAATTAATAGTAAAATTAAATCTTATTTTTTTATATGAATTTTAAGTATGTAATTTCATTATTTTGTACTTTAAACATTTATTTTTTTTACTTATGTATCTCGTTAAACATAAATAAAAAAGCAATATGTTTGTCAATAATAAACAAAATATAGATTTTTCATATTTTTATTTAAATGTAAATATTTTTTTTTAAATAAGTTATAACTTTTTTTTTAATGAAATTTAGTTTAAATTTTGAAATATATCTGCTATATGAATGCACAGGTCGCGTTCCATTGCTGCATAGTACAAATATTATGTCTTTTTGCCATTTATATTTTGTATAAAATAACATCATTTAAATATAAAATAATAAAAAGTTATTTACTTTCTCAGATAGTTAAAGTTAAGTTTTTATGACATTATACATAGACATGACTAATATGTTTTGTAAATACATTTAAATGTGTGTATTTTTTTTTATAAATCCTCCTTTAATAGTAAAAATATCTAATATTTCCGTTACGGTCATCGCATAAGTTGAAAGAAAAGTACAATTAGGTTAGAAAGATTGATTACATTATATATTATTATCATATATTTAAATATGATATGGCCTGTTGGATGGAGTTAGTTGGTGGTATTTATTGACTGTAAATGCGACGGTTGTGGGTTCGATTCCGTCTCGGGGAATTGATTATTTTAGTTTCCTAGCTTTGGTAACAAGATGAATTCCACAACTCAACACGCAATATGACGAAAAGTGGGGAACGGAGTGTGTTAACACTAGGCCCCCTCTGTTTTCTCTGCGATACAGGAAAAGGTTTCAGAAAATGGTCGGTGGTCATTAGTTTTATGCCATTTTTAGACAGTCGTTTGAATATATTAAATATAACATTTTTTTTCTGTACATACATATGTAATTTATTATATATTCATTTTTGGGAGAAAACATGGAATATATCAGCTAGGGAAGTGCAGTTATTAATAGTGGTAATGGTGTGTGTTAGCAAAAAGGTGCAGGCTCAAATCCCGCCTGGTTTATAGTCTTTTATGTTTTATAACCATAATGACATTTATAAAGGACTTTTTTAAGAGTATTTTTGTATATTTTTTAAATTTATTTTTTATATTAAAGTACTATTTCATTTTAAAGATAAATTTATAGATATTAAATTTTCAATAATAAATATACCAGCATCTGTACTTTCTTGCGTTACATATTCATAAAATTAGTCAATTTTTATTATTTTGATTTAGATTAAAAACTTTTTATTTCTTATAATTTGATCTTTGCGTTAATGCCATTAAAGTAAGAAATGTGAGCTTTGGCCACAAATAATAAATATCATAAATGCAGTAATCACAATTGATTACTGTTCGGTCATTGATACGATTCCTGTGCAATGCCACGTGCTTGTGACCTAAAATATAATGCGAGGACGAACAGGAGAATTGCACTCTCAAATATATCCCTATAGGGATAGATAACGCGTAAATTAACTCTTACAGTCTCACTTAGAGACGTTAATTAGTGTTTAATACACATTAAGTCAGTGAACAAATGACTTAATCTCAATTAAATGCTAAATAGCGGCTCTGCGTTCGACTGAATGACATCTCGTATAAATAGCGATATGTATTATTTCTAGATGTTAGTCATAAAAGTTTGAGTAGATCATTAAAATGAACTCCACTTTTACTATATCTTTATAAAATAGGACTTTTTCCCTATTGTCATATCAAATAATATGACATAAGTTAGCTATAAGGCCAATTATAAGCTTTTCAAACGTAAATTGTTGAATAACTTTTAAACTAATCAATGTGTAATTTTAGGGTCTGTATTTAATAACTATTTTGGGTTGCCGCTTTAAAAAAATATTTATAATATATTATATAACATATGTCAATTTTTTGCTATCGAAAAGATTTAGAAAAAGATTTTTATAAAAGTCTGTGCAACTCCAAAAATGTCTTTTATTAATCTAGAAATATGAGAAAAAATGTCAGTTGTTTTTTAGTTAGTATTTTTTACAAGTCACTAAATGAAAACAAAGGAAATATTTTATAAATTTGTAACATTCGTAAATTAAAACACAAGTTGATTATTTGATATTAATTATTTTATATTTAAACAAAAACATGTTAAAAGAGGCTATATACCTGCTCATCTTTTGATTTACTTAAAAAAAAAGAAATAAAAAAAAATAACGAAATTGATTGAACCACAAATCAAATATTTCACTTTAATTCGAATTGAAAAAAAAAAACCTATATTGGATTATTTTAATTTTAAATGATTGGTGTAAATATTTTGTTATTGTAAAAATCAATACTGTCTCGCCATGCATTATTGCATTTATAATTTTTAGTCATACGAAATAATTTTATTATAGTCACGAACAAAATATACTGTATTTAAATTTTCGTGGCCATACGAGTATATAATGATTATTTTTTTAATTGTAATTTATATACATTTTATTTTTAAATTAATATTTTTTATTTACTGTTTGGTTTTTAGATGAAAGTTTTATGGGGTATGTGTCCATCCGAAATTAGAGACTAGTAACACAAATGTCATATATTATGCCTCTTGTCTTTTAGGTAAGCCCCTTTTTTTCATTCATTTTTAATAAATTGGCCATTTCAATACTTTAATATCGCTTTATTTTAATTATAAAACAAATTAAAAGTTATATGTTAGCTTAATTTTATAAGCTGTCATCGAACATACAGTAGTACTTCTTGGTAGCATTGTTCTACAATAAGTAAATAACTATATAAAGACAAGGCCTCAACAGCTTCGCACGCGACAAACATAGACAATTAATGAGATATATTGTAATTATTGTGATTTTATATGCATATATTAAATGAATGAGAACGGTTATTGAAGTGGTATAACTTACATATAGAAATATTTAGAAAAAGTGGTGTAGTGTTTTAAAAACAAATACAAATTTATAAGAAATATATTCATTAACACAAGCAATTCACTTTCTATTTCAAAATATTGTTTTAAACGATGGAATTTGTGAAATTGCCCATAAACTTTTTATTCTATATCTAACATACAAATCACAAATGTGTGATCCATGCGTCTGAACATTCCTTTTGGGAAGGATTTGAACCCACCACCAGACATATATAAAAACGACATTTAACAATTATATTAATACAAAAATGTTTATATATAAGTTATGCCACTTTACACTGACCGTCTCTGATATCAACAGGAATACGGTTTGTTTTCCTACGCCGAGCATATCACCACACATAGACTAAGTGAGTTGCCAAATGTATATAGTTAGTAGTAAGATAGCGCTAAGATCCTTCTCTAAATGTCAGTTTCGAGTTGTGGACACAAAATTTAATAAATTGTATATTTATCAATCATTTAAATAACTTTTTGTCACTGCTGTGTGGATAAGTTCTTGCTGATTTAACTGACAGTTATTTCTTAAGTGTGGTCTCTTTCGGTTATTTTCAAATGAAAGGTGATTTAATTAGAAAAAAATACCAGTAACTTAACTAGAACTTAGCAGACAATAGAAAAATAGGGTCTAAGTCGGAAGTTTTTATATTTTATATTCTAGTAATAAAATTAAAATGGCCTAATATTAACTAATTGTCATGTATAATTTGATGCGATTGTTATTTCTGTTACATTTTTGCTAGTTTTAAAATTTAAATATTCGTGTCGACCCAGTGGTTTGGTGGGATCGTATAGCAATGTTTGTCATGTGCCTATTTGATATGTAAAGCTTTATTGTATTTTATATTTTTATTGTTACTGTTGAATTTATTGTGTTATTATTATCTATTTGTGTGTGATTCGACACTTCTTTTGAATTGACGTTCAGTAAAACTTACATATATGCATGCAATGACGGCCATTTTTTGAAACGATTTTATGAAAATTTAAATTTATTTACATAGCTCTCATTGCTTTATTTGTAAAATCAATAGGGAATTAAAGAAGAATTGAATTTTGGTACTAATTTTAAATGTTCAATCTGAAAGAAGTGTTGTATTTTTCACTCGATGTGTCCACAGCCTAGCGTAATTATTGTAAGATATTGTAGGAAAAATTTAGACCGTCTAGTTTAGCTACTTTTAGACGTTTTATGGGATTCGTCTGTCTCTGTAGTCGATAATAAGAGCGTCGCGACGTCAACGACGTCGTTCATTTATTTTTTATTTTTAATTAACAAATATAAATGTCTGTTGAAATTTTGATGTACTAAAATATATTTTCTAGACATAATATGAGGTATTTTTATTTTATTTTTTAAATACCAGTGCCTCCATGTTTTTAGCGGATATGCGAGTAGGTACCTATACCTACACGTAGGTTTATGGTAGGTAAAAGCCTTTACTGTAATATTCAAATGATAGTGATTTCAAAGATAAATAAGTTAATTAATATTCATACTACTGACATGCATTGTCCATTGTCCTACAAAATCCAGCTGCAGCACGGTGGTTATCTATCGATATATTTTTTTGCCTCACGCTGTTTCCCGTACACAGTGAGGTAGGCAGAAGGAACCTAGTGTTAAGACACTGTGCCCACTTTCCGCCGAATTCTGAAGGTATTGTATTGAGTGGCGGAAATGACCGCGCTTTGCCTCGACACCAGAGCGAAGAAAATGATAATATTAAACATTTCATTTCCTCGAGTGGAAATCGAACAACCTGTCCTATATAAAAAACCTGTGAAAAAAAGGTGATAAATAAAAGTAAAAATTCAAAATATGAAAAGTCTGATCGTTTATTTCGTGCAGTCCACTGTACAGGAGAGCGGGTGTATGGCAACGGGGGCGCCCGCCGAGCAACTTCAACATATTAAAACACAATTTCTATCTACATAGCTTACAAAAGTCATATTTAAACACTGTCTACATATATTTTAACTCAAATAATTTTTCTATATTTTTTTTATGGATGAACCAAATACACAAAAATTATTACAAATCTATTAAAAATCCAAACCAAAACAGTTAAATGTTTTCTAATATGAACAGTTTTATACTTTAAAAAATATATTAACTTCAATGACATAGGCAAAACTAGAAAAGCGAACACATTGTAATTTCGTTTTCATATGAAAGTATACCAGCTTACAAAAAAAGTATTTACACAAAACTCAATAGGATAGGTGCATTTTAAATTAACTCATAGTTACATTTTGTACATTTTATATATTAAACATCAAGACACAAGAAAAATCTTAAAACATATCTTAAGATTTAAGTTAAGATATCTTAAGATTTATCATCGGAATAAATTTTACAGGTTTCACAGCAAAGGCAAAGCAAGGACAAACTACACAATATATCAGATGTCTTTATAAACATTTACACAACACTATTGTAAAAAATCTATTACACTATTGTTCACCACCAATTTAATTGTCACTTATTCGGAGTTTTATTATCTGTGAAATGTTCTGTTTATATTTATTTTTTTGACTGTTTAATGTGATTTCACTAACACTTATGCAATTTTTCTTAGCATTGTCCCTTTGTATAAATAGTTTTTGTATTGATAAAATAATTTTAAATATAAACGTGGTCTTGTAGTATATCTTTGTTCTGTATATATTTTCATTATTAAAGTCCACTCTGTGTCAAAAATAGTGTAACACAATCCGCTGTACTCAGTTTACTTGTTGATAATTGTATAAACAAATTTAATTGAAATGTTTTGTTTGTATTTAGCTTTATTTTTATAAAAAAAAAAGGATTTATGTCCAACTCCAATCAAAAAAAAAATTATACAGAAAACCAAAATTCAACTAAAAAGTTTAATCAATTTCAAAATGTACAATAGTTGTGTTAATTACAAATTCAGTTCTGTTAATTAATTACAAAAAGGCATATCAGAGGCGTCTCGGCGGGCGTGGACGCGGGGGGGCGTTTCGCTACGAGCGTTCATCGTCATTGCGAGTGTTACCACTACCACTGGCACTGGTACTGGCACTGCTAGCACTGGCGCTGGCACTGGCACTAGTGCTGGCACTACTAGCACTGGCACTGGCATTGGCAGTACGTAGACAGTCGCCGTGGGCTTTGTATTCAATTGGTATGGAGGCGGGCAGTTGTAGTATACGGCGTAGGGCGTCTCGCACTCGGCCCGCTGCGTTTATGTCGGACGCCGTTCTGTGCCACACTGCTAGATGGTCCTCCTGGTAATTAGTTCACAAGAAATTATATTTAATTTAATAAAACTTATATTTAATTGTGGTGTATTTTTTATCCTGTTTCGCATATAGCAGAGATGCTATTAATATACTATAATATACGTTTGGCCAGCCAGAGTGGGGAAATGAAAATAATGCATTCCTTTGGATGAGGATTGAACCCACCCAACGATTGAATTTATAGGGAAACGCTTCACTGCGCCACAATGATTTCTTCTTTCTATTATACTAAAATCTTTTGGGTAACAACAGAATTAAATCCTGAGTGCTATATAAAAAATAATAATTCTCGTCATTCAAAGATTGGGCGGTTTCCAAAGAGGCGCAGGTTCTAATCCTGCAATGTTCCATCTATCTTCCTACAGAGATAAGTTGTAACAAGCGTATAAGAATTTCAGTGTAGCTCGATGATAATGTATGGCTTAGTTAGTCAGAGCGCATGAACGGTTTAAGAAAAGGCGCGGGTAGAAATGCCGCTACGTTCAATTTTTTATATGTTTTATTAATAAGTATATTTCTTTACTAAGTGTGGAATACAAATGTTAAAAATATCTTGTTTTCCAGGTTTCCTCTGTCTACACTGCTATGTTCAGGAAACAGCGTGAAGCTATAAGAATTATATATATATCGTTTATTTTACCGTCTCACCTGAAAACGAACAGAAAGCACAACGCCGCACAGCTCGGGGCCCACCATGAACTGTTCCCCCAGCATCGCCATACATAGGTCCTCCCACGCTCTACCTGTCTGCGACTTACGCAGCCTCACCACCTGGAAATATTTTATAGAAACTTGTTTCATTCAGTACCTAATAGTAAGAGAAACACTCAATTACTAACTAATTTAAGACGAGAGGTCATCAGGGTGAAATGATGATGTGTTTGACTGTAAAAGCTACTATTATGGGTTCGATTCCTACTCCCAGGAATGATTTACTTTTATCTTGCTGCTGTGGTAACAGAACAAGGCGTGGTGTTAATCTCAGCCATTTCACACGGAATGTCTCGAAAATTGAGCGGAAAATGGGAAAAGGAAATTGGATGTCTTAATGCACCTAGCATTATAACATTCAGTGACCTCCCACTCTCTCTCTCTCTCTGCCTACCCTGTTAGGAAGAGCTGGCAATCATAATGGCGCGATGAGTGGGAGTGCCCAGTTAGGTGTTCGACTCCACTCGGGGGTATTATTATATTCAATTTATTTGATTTACCATCTCTGCCAAGACGATGTGAATTCAGATGCCAAATATTGAATTATGTATAAATACTATAAAAATGCCGCGATTATTTTTAAATTAAAAAATTGAGTAAATTAATTTGTTATCAGAGTAATTTAGTACTTTCTACATACCATAATACTATATAATAAATTTAAAAAAAAAATCCAAAAAAAATCCAAAATTAACTTCCATTCACTTCGATTTTAAAAAGAAAATAAAAACGAATATTGTAAATACATCAATATTTCATTTGATGGGATGCAAAGTCATAAATAAAAAATATTTATTCCGGACAGGTGTTTGTTACGCCTACAATAGAAAACGCTAGTCTTAGGTCTGGTACAACTATTTTCTATAAAAAAAATCTATACAGAAAACACAGTACATTAATAGTATACCAACACTAACTAACTAGACTGTAACTAATGTGCCTGTAATTGTATAGTTAATATGTAAATTATAGCATTTAACTCGCACTAAGAAATAAACTGCTCATAACGTTGCAATAGCAAAATGTTGCAAGTGCGGCGTTGAGTTACACACATAAGTGATTGTCTTCAAAATTTAAATGTACAGAAAATTGAGAATGTAAAGATAACGTATGCTAGAAATAATATTTTATCCAGTAGGAGAATTCGTCGTTCAAAAAAAAAAAAATTTTTTTACTTAAAAAAAGATGTTTTACGTAAAAAAAAAAAAATATTTTTTGGTCTTGCTTCCCTTTTGCATAAGTATATTATATGTCCTATTTTAAATTGCAAGTTCCGCCATTTTTAACAATAACAGTGAGACATGAAGCGTATCTGCTACTGTACAACTAAAATAGATTCAGCATTTGATTCCTACTATGTAGTACATATGTATGTAAAGAACTGAGTGGCTATCTAAACTATCTGTTTATTTCAGTTAAGAGTGCTTGAAGATAATTTCTATATAAATATTTATTTGATTTGATCATGCTGTCCCCCATATAGCAGAGTAGGCAGAGGGAATGTAGTGATAAGCCACTCAGTTCTCCACTTTCTGTTAAATTTGAGTGTAGTAATTCGGTAATGGAATTCAATGCCGTTTTTCTTTTGATAGCAGAGTGAGGAGGTATCGAACCCACAGCAGTTGCGTTTACATTCAGACATTGTACCGCTCCGTCACAACTGCCTCAAACATTAGAAACTTTTTTTTAGTACTTTAAATATTAAAATAACATTCTGCCACTAAACATGCAATGCCTATAGAATTTAGAAGGAGAATAGAAGTGTGTCAAAAGATCCTGAAATTTTTGTAACATACATACCAGGTAAAAAAACTTTATTTCATGATGTTATATCTATTCGTCTAGTTATATAAAGATATCAAAGAGCATTGTCACTTTCAAAACAAAAATTAGTATGCAAGTTATATGAGGCTATGAAATGATGACATAACTTTTTTTTTCATTTTGAATTTTATTATATTAAGGAATTTTATCAGTCTATTAAAAACATATAGTAGACTCTTTACCTTAGATAGATATTAATGAAAACACCAAATAATAAATGGACAGATAATATTTTGTTTATAATAATATAACTAAATTGTAAAGCACAAATAAATAATAAAAACATCATAACACCTACCCATTTTCCACCGTTGACATTGGCTGGATCCTCCCACATTGGTTTGATACCTAACTTGAACAGGTGCAGGTCTGACAGCGGAGGAAGCTCTGAGGGCCGCGCTAAATGCGTGTAAAGACCCCACCACTGTTCAACAGACCCCACGCGACCCACCAGACGTAGAGCCTGCATTTAAAATATAATTTTGATTCAATTTATATTTTGAAAATAATTTGACAGTGAAACAAAGGTAAAAGAATAAACAGAAGTGATTGGAATGCTTGTTGTTTTAAATATATCATGCAGTTAGCTATATTTTGTCAGATTACAAAATAGGAATCTACAAATTACTTAAGAGGTAAAAAAAATAAGAATAAAGCTTGGTATAGTAAAAAGCTTAGTAAAAGAGTTAGTAACACTATAATCAAAAATTTATTAATAACAATATTGACGGTGTCAATGTATAAAAGGACATGGCAAAAGAGTAAATTTTTTAAAGATAAAACTCCACTCTTTCATTCTCCTGCAAACTTAGTCTTCTGAGATGTCCTTTTATATCTAGGGGTTGTCCTTATATAGAAGTACTATATGTAGAAAAATATTTAAAATTTATATTACATTGTAAATAACCTGTTCCAGATTTACAATCTTGTATTTGAGCTCTAAAATTTGTAATAATTTTCAAACTAAGCACCATTACATTAATAACTTATACAGTGCTTATTAAATGTCTTAATTTTATTAAATCTAAATATTATAAATATCAAATTATATACACTATAACTTTTTTAATTTAGAATTGAATCACATTCTAAATTTAAGTAACACTATCTTTTCAAAAATGAGTATAAAACTATGTTACAATACCAATATTCTTATCATTCAATATATTACTATTAATATATCACATTAGTATAATGGATTAAAAAAAAAAAATTATTGACATAAATCAACAAGGTAAAAAAAGTTAACTACATATTCATGTATTATAGATATATTTTTATATACAAATATGTAAATAAATATGAAAATAAAGTGTTATAAATTAATAGTATTTTTAGAAAAAATCTATTATGTTATCATTAATAAAAATTTTATCCTGACCTACCTGTCCATAGCCAGTAGTGGTTGCAGAGAGCTCTCTAGCCGGAGGCCTCCTTGAAAACCACATCCAATAACTATATTCAAGCTTGTGCTCGTGTGGGGGCACATAAGGTTGTAGAGGATCGTCTTGGTTACGATCGTCGTCATCGTTATTGTTCACGTGGTTGTGGATCCCACTCTCCCCGGATCGGCGGTCAGGCACATTCAAATTATAGAATTTGCACATTTTTCTTTCAGTCATGTTACGCCAATACTAACATGATTCCCTAACGGCCTAACCTAGGACACGTAGCTCTTTTTTACTCTCAGGCTATGTACAAAGTTACAATTCAATGTTTATATTTTGCAAATTAAAAAAATCTCGAACACTTTTATTATATTCTATTTATTTTTACAATAATTTAATCATAATCAGCCTATTCCCTCTTTTTCAGTGTATAACCTTTTTCTTTCCGTCATCAAAATTCAAACTGTCAAATGACAGCATGGGATAACTGGGCCAAACGTTTTACATAGATGCGATGCATTATCTGTTTGGTTAATATAAAATAAAAAAGTTAATAACTGAACAAAATAATTTGCCTATAACTATTTCAGAAATATGTTTTCTAATTTATTATTTTATTTATCAATAATCTATGAATCTATTATATTAATAATGTAATAAAAAAAATATCCAAGGAAAAAAATATTTTCTAGTATCTGGCAACAGTTAATGCAAATATGTCAAAGTCACGGCGGGATACATAAATAAGAAACTGTTATTTCTTTCTAATTAAATATTTTTTTGTAAAAGAAGAACAGAAAAAGTTACTGTTACGATTTAGTACATTGTAAATACTAATCAATTCTGTACATTGTATATAATTAATCATTCATAACATGGCAAAAGCCGAGTCTACTACGAGGAACAGCAATGATTGTCTTAATGTTGAATTTATGCGGTCTTTAGTCAAACAATACACTGAATTGGTAAAATATTACTTTATCATATATTCTTAAGGGAAACATAGACGTGCTTTTCCTTTTACTAAACTATTTTCCTATTTTTTGTAAAGGGCCAATGGACTAGTGCATTTTTCTGGGCTGATGCAGCAGCTGCAGCTGCATCGAGTGGTCCTACGGTAGCCAGTGGGGATGATGTATGGTTACTCGCAAGTGCTATGTTAGCTCGAGGAGAGCTTCATAGAGCAGCACATGCTGTTACTTCTAGAGGATTACACAGGTTAATATTTTTATTTTCCATCTAGTTTATCTTTTTATACATATTAATAGATTTTGCCTATGTTATCACGAACATGTCAAAAAAGAATATTGGTTTATGTAGTTATTTTTATTTTTTTTAAAATCACTCTTATTAGAATGTAAATACTAAATTAAATTCTTATTTATAATTTGACTGAATAAAAAAGAAACTAAAATTTCATCAAATACTTTTATATTATTATATTATCTAAATATCATTTTATTTTTATTTCTAGGAGGCATCTTTTGTGTTTAGGAGTAGCAATGAGGGCTTACATACAAGCAAAAGAACCTACAACTGCTATAAATATTTTAGAAGAATGTGATCCAGCACTATTAGAGCCAAGGAGTATGGACCAAACACATAATGTAAAACAATATTATTTAATATTGCTAATCATAATTTATTGAATGAAATATTTACATCATATAACTACAATCAGTGCCATTATAGATAGTTCTTCTTCAGTTGTAAACATTTTTTTCAATTATATGATAATTTATATCTACTTTGTTGAAAATATAGAAAAAATATATATATATTTCCAAGTTATTCAGTTCAATGCTATATACAAGTAGTTTTGAAGTTTAAAAAAAAAAGGTTTTTTAAATTGAGTTATAACTCTTTATTACTTTATTAAATAGTAGTAAAAAATTAATAATGGAAATTAAAAAAAAAAATTAAACAGAGGGCACTAGCAGGTGTATTAATATGGCAAGCAAAAGCCCTGTCTTCATTAGAAAGAAGGGAAGCTGCAGCCGAAGCACTAACTGCAGCATTGCGAGCCGATTGTGCGTGTTATGAAGCATTGGATTTATTGTTGGAGCAACATGCTCTTACACCTAGTCAAGGTATTTATTGTCCTTATTTCTTATAGTTTTACTTATCTAAGTACAGTTCTCATCAGAGAGTGATCTAAGTATTTAAAAAATGTAAAGTTTTCACTTTACATTCATCTAAATCACAAAAATTTTAATTTGTATCTATATGTATCTATTTGATATCAGAAATCAATATGTCATCTGAGCATATATATATTTTTTAAATCAATAATCGATTTTAATTAAATTTTTGATGTTTTCTATTTTACTAAATAAAACAGAAAACATCAAAATCAACTCATAATTGAAGATATAATTGTGTAAATAACATCCACTACAATTTATTTAAAGTAATACTCTAAAGAAAACAGTAAGAGTCTCAAATAATCTAAAATATAAATATATAGTTATGAAGTTGAAGGCTTTATTAGATTGAATGTGCTAAGAGATGTCGGAAACTACTGGTTCAAATTGAAACAATCCTTTTTGTGATGGCTTTCATACCTGTGACCTGAAATTCTCACATGAGATTTCACATCCACACATGTGATCTCACAACCACACATCTAAAATGACATCCATATATGTGGTCTCATATCCACATGTGCAAACTGAACTCCACACAATCTCACACATGTGAGCTCACGTCCGCACATGTGAGCTCACGTCCACACATGTGAGCTCACGTCCACACATGTGAGCTCACGTCCACACATGTGAGCTCACGTCCACACATGTGAGCTCACGTCCACACATGTGAGCTCACGTCCACACATGTGAGCTCACGTCCACACATGTGAGCTCACGTCCACACATGTGAGCTCACGTCCACACATGTGAGCTCACGTCCACACATGTGAGCTAACATCCACATATGTGAGCTCACGTCCACACATGTGAGCTAACATCCACACATGTGAGCTCACGTCCACACATGTGAGCTCACGTCCACATGTTGGTTCACATTAGTCACATCGATTATTTCATGAGCATTTCAATAATAATTTCAGAAAGTGAGCTGATAGAATCATTACCTATAAACAATCAAATGAGTGCATCCGAAGCGACTTTGTTACGTGTTGCGTATAGAGAGAAACTGTTGCGGTACTCGCCGATAAATAAATATTTGTTTTTGCCGGGTGCTGATAGTAATGTAAGTATATATTTTTTTCATTACATTTATAAGAACATAATTTCATGCATAAAATTTGTTTGTTATTTCTGAATTTAATGCACATAAACCAATTTTTGATTGTATAAATATATTATGTATTTAACTGCAGTTGCAGTTCAAATTTGAGTTTCATCTATAGTTTTAAAATTGTTCACACAATTAAAAATGTTTTTAAATTTGGTTCCATAATTTTTAAGGGATTGTTTTAAAAAATACGTAAATTAATTAATTTTCGTAAGCTTTCTTAAATATGCTATACGAAAAGTGGCACATTTGTACTTCTAAACAATTTTAACTGTCTGTTTGTGTGCACATTTGTGCACGATTGCATCTTGAATAACTTTAATTAAGTTTTAAGTAAAGTATTTCTTTTATTTCAATCGGTTCATAAATAAAAATGTTATATTAATATTAATTACATTGTTCAACAGAGTTGCTACAAAATAACTGTTTTATTTGTATATTTTTTTTATAATGAACAATAGTAAGTAAGTATAATAAGTATTATAATAAGTATTATAATGAACAATAGTAAGTAATATAAGTAAGTAAGTATAATGATCAATGTCTTACTTACACTTAGGAAAGACGACTTATTAAGAATACTTATAAAAAATTGAATGTTGTGGAATTTAACCCTGTGCCTCTTGGAAACTGTTCTTGGAAGTGTTTTATTGAATCTGTTGAAAGTTTAGTTTTTACTTTATAGATATTGTCGCAAAATTTATATTATATTAAAATATGAAAGTCATTCAAATTAGTAAATAAATAATTACATACTTCAAAATTAAATTTTAACTCATTCAAAAAACAATCTTAAATATCTTTACATTATTATTGAACTATGAACTTGAGAACTTACATATTAAATAAATTAACCAATTACCATACTTTTTTTTCTTCTAGATTAAAACAGCAATAGACATAACACGAACCCGCAGCGTTGAGGCGGCCGAAGCCCGAGGGCGGAGTTTGGCGGCCTCCGGGCAATGGGCCGAAGCCTTAAAGTCCCTGGACACAGCCGGCCCCTGGACCTGTCCCGAAGTTAGGGCTGCATGTTTAGTGGAACTGAAGAAAAGTGCAGAGCTGTTTGCCTTCGCGCACGCCTTAGTAGATGCGTACCCGCAATCGTGGGCCGCTTGGTATGCTGTGGGATGCTATTATTACTTGATTGGTGAGTATTATTTTATTAGCTATATTATATAGCATGGGAACCCAGAGGAAACCTGGGAACCTAGAGGTAAGACACTCCATTCCCCACAAACTGTCTGATTTCTGAGAGATTGCGTGTTGAAAACGATGAAGGCCTTGTTGTGTCTCGGTACTAAAGCGAGAAAATGAAAATACATCCTTGATTTGAAATCGAACCTACACCTGTCTAGTTTATGTATCCATAAATAGCCATATAAGAAAGAGACCCGCACAGGTAAGTCGGAGTTCGCGCGCCGCTACCTGAGCAAGGCGTGCGGGCTGGAGGCGGGCGCGGGCTGCGTGTGGCTCGCCTACGGGCACAGCTTCGCGGCCGACAACGAGCACGACCAGGCCATGGCTGCTTACTTTAAGGTACTACTTTAGAATTTAAAACTTAAAATACTTACTTCTCTTCTTTGTTAAGTGTGGAATTTGACAATTTTAAAATGTTTAAAAATACCTAAAATACTTCTTACAATTAACTTTTTTAAGTACGGGATAACACTTTAAAATGTTATAAAAAATTGTAATATCATTTTGTGGAATAAGAGACAATATGATCTTTGCAGAGCAAAACAAATGAGTGTGACAAATATATATAATAAAATTAATAATATAAACAATAATAAAATTAACGTGGTAGCTTTATATTCATTTCATTTAGAAGTGCTTGCAAATTTAATAAAGAACAGAAAGGAAAACTAAATTTACATTTTTTAGCACCATGCTGTATTCCACATACAGCATGGTAGGCAGAAGGAACCTAATGTTACGTTACTCCATTCTCGATTTTTTGCTGAATTCTGGATGGAATAATCTTTTATATATTAACGAAAATATATAAAAGATCTAATCTTAATAGTGTGAGATTGTAATGATTCAATAACATCTCCACACCATTCATTTTTCTTATATTTAGCATTCACCTCTACTTCTTTAAGTATCCATATTTTTTTCTGTAATTAGATATTAGATCATAAGCATTGAATTTCAGGCACACATATTGTTACTTTCTTTTTCAACTTTACGCTGTATTCCGCATATAGCACAGTAGGCAAAGGGAACCTAGTGTTACGTCACACCGCACCCCACTTTCCGTCGAATTTTGAATATTTTTACTTACTTATTACTACCCAGAGGCCAGAGAGATTAGAGTTATGTTGTAGGGGCACAAAGTGTGACTGTAAAAGCGACAGGTTGTAGGTTTGATTCCCACTCGAGGAAAGTAAATATTTATTCAAAATTAATATTTCTGTTTCTTCGCTTTGGTTTCAAGGCAAAGAGCGGCATTGAGTTCCGCCATTCAACACGCAATGCCTCCAGAATTCGGTACAAAAGGGGGAACGGAGTGTCTTAACACTAGCTTCTCTCTGCCTACCCTGCTGTGTGAGGGATACAGCGTGAAGCTGATGACTTATTATTACAAACGCCCGCAGGCTAGCCAGCTGATGCCGGGCTGCTACCTGCCGCCGCTGTACGTGGGCGTGGAGTGCTCGCTGCTCAACAACGTCAGCATGTGCGAGAGGTTCATGGCGCGCGCGGCGGTCTTACATACCTCTGATAAGGTAATGTTTGTGTGTACGATTTATTGTTGGTTTTGTGTATAATTAATATTTTTATTAATGTTTTATGTGTATGTTGGGTTGTATTCGAGGTTGTAGGTTTGATTTCTACTCGGGGAAATGATGATATTTAATATTTTCAATTTTTTGAGTATTGTCTTTACACTAGGTTTCCTCTGCCTACCTTGGTGTGTGTGTGTGTGTGTGTGTGTGTGTGGGATACAATGTGATGCTAAAAAATGGTTTAAATTAATATGTGCTTTGTTGGTAAAGAGATGTCTTAAAATCATGTAAAATTAAGTATCCGTTTAATTTCAATTACTAGTTTTAATTATTTATATTTAATTAGTAATTATTTCGTTATTAAGAAACCGAAGGAAGAAATTGACATATTATTCATATTACAATTTCCTTCGATTACAATTTATAAATTGAAATGCATGCATGCTTAATGATACTCACACTACCACACAAATTTAAATCACATATACACAAACTTCACGCTGTATCCTGCATATACCCACACTAACAACTCACTCGTCCGCACTCCCCGCAGGCGGGCGCGGCGGAGGCGGGCGCGGGGGGCGAGGGCGGCTGGGAGCGCATCGACACGTCGTCGCCGCACGTGGCGCACGAGGCGGGCGCGGCGGCATTCGCGGCGGGGCACCCGGCCGCCGCGCACGCGCTGTGGCGGCGCGCGCTGGCCGCCGCCGGCCCGCCCGACCAGGTACGACGTACGAGTTGACGTATAGACCGATAAAAGAATATCAATTTTCGTAGGTGCACCATAGTGACGCGACAAAGTTGGATTCTCGAACCTCTATTCAGCAAGCATAATCATAAATGTTAAAGTACAAAACAAAAGTGTTTATACTCGCACAAAGGGTGCTGAAAATTTGTAGCAAGTGCGCTAGCACACGTCCACACTTGTTATTTGGTTTCATATTACATATATTTTACAAATTTATGTACGCACTTTTGATATATTACGGTAGAGAATGATTATACTTAGTTGAAATCCATCGCGTTTAACTAAGCAATAAATAAATAATTGTAAACCATTTATATGATAATAAATTACAGAACTACAGTAGAAGTATACAATAAGACTGTTATGGGGTAGCGGCAAAGTGTCTGACTATAACCGTGGCTGTTGTGGTTCCGATTTTTACTTGAAGGAACAAAATATTTTCTTTTCCTCGTCCTGGTAACCCGATAAACTGCATCGTAGAATTTTATTACTTACTGCATCGTAGAATTTACTACAAACACGCAATATATCCAATTTTGGTATAAAAGCGGCTTAACACTTGATCTTTCCTGCTCATATATAGAAGATAAAAATAAAATAGTATTTTCGCTTTCGCCCATAACATAAAGTATTAACGTACAGCTGCACCCGCGCTGGGCGGCCACGCTGGACGCGCTGGGGCACGCGAGCCGCGCGCTGGGGCGGCCGGCGGAGGCGCTGGGCTGGCACGCGCGCGCGCTGGCGCTGCGGCCCGCGCGCGCCGCCTCGCTGGCCGCGCGCGGCCTCTGCCTGGCGCTGCTGGCGCGCGAGGCCGAGGCGGCCGACGCGCTGCACGCCGCCCTGGCGCGCGACCCCGACCACGTGGTGGCGCTCGCGCTGCTCGACGCCATCGTGGACCGCCTGGACGCGGCGCTCACAGGTTACTGTCTACGCTTTTATGTATGGGAAAGAAAAGGCAAACGAGCGTTCGGGTCACGTGATGGTTAGTTATCACCGCTGTCCATGACCCTGTGCAACACCAAAGGACCTACAGGTGCGTTGCCAGTCTTTAAGTGGAGATGTGGTGGGGACTTTTTGAAAGCACCCAGGCCATATCAACCTGGAAACACTGCCGCAGGTAAGCCATACCACAGATGCATGCAGCACGTGCAAGAATTTTCCTACATAACCGCTCAATATAGTAAATAGTGGAATGCCTCGTATCCAGGTGATATGGATGGTATTTTAGCGTGTGATGTATTATGAGTTTAGAAAATTCGACGGTAGGTAACAGGTCAAACAATCCTTCAAAATATTCCCCATGACAAATACGGTTGAGAACGCATAGCGAGAAAACGTCCCTACCCAAGGCCAAAGCTTCAAAACTTTCACAGATCATTCTGTCGCTCTCGACTCTACCTTGTAAGCGATCTCACAGATTGTCTTGGAGTGCCGCTATCATATTCTAAGAAGGAGTTAGGGCTGGATGCCAAGGCCCGGCATCACCTAATGCAAAACGCTAATACAATTATAAAAATCAAATTAAATTAGCTTCCCGCTGTATTCCACACACAGCAGGATAGGCAGAGGGAACCTAATGATAAGACACTCCGTTCCCCACTTTCAGCCGAATTCTAGGGGCGTTGCATGTTGAGTGCCAGAACTAAACGCCGCGCTTTGCCTCGACGCCAGAGCGGAGAAATGGAAATATAAATTTAAGTAAATATCATACCCACAACCAGTCAATTTACAGTCACACTGTGCCACTACGCCACAACTGACCTCAATTATTACTTACCTTTTACTGGAACAATCTATGTGAGAACTCTATTTCCCAGACTCTACTTAATATTTAAGACAATGTGTTTTGGATGACGAAATATAATGCCGTGCTATGTCTTGTTACTAGAATAAGGAAATGAAAATAATTAATTCCCCAAATCAATCGATCGATGAAAAAAAACATACCACTCTTCAGTGAGGCCAACAGTGGTGCAGGGGCACAAGCGTGTGACTGTAAACGCAACAGGTTGTAGGTTCTATTCCCACTAGAGGAAATATTTAATATTTTCATTTCTTACCTAGTTCCGTCACATAATACATAATGACTCCATAACTCTGCGGACAATAGGGAACGGAAATGTCTTAATGGGATACAGAGTATCTTAACACTATTACTCCCAGGTTCCCTATGTCTACCAAGCTATGTGCGTAATACAGCGTGAAGCTAAAAAAAATCATACAGAATATAATTTTAATGTTTATCCAAATAATTGTTTTTATTTACAGAAGAGGAAATCCCCCAGTTCCCGTTCCCGGCGGTGGACATATCGCTACCGCCGCCCGCCTCCACCCCCGCGCCCTCCACTCCCGCCAGAGACCTCACCAACATGTCCGACATGAGCATGAGCTTTGATTGAATATCTGAGAAATATACGTTTATATATACTGTTTACTTGTTTTATTTTTAATATCTTTTGGTTGGGAATACAATAAAGTGGAGTTTGGAGTGCCTTAACAGTAGGCTTTGTCTGTCCACCCTTCAACCACTCCTGAGATAGACCTAAATATGTTAATCAATAATTATATATTTAAGAAAATGTAAAAAATATACCATAATAAATGTGTGTGTGTATGATGATATATTTAGAAAAAATTACATTATCTATGTTTAATGTTTATATTCATCATTGCCCTCAATAGATCGTCTCTATTTTTTATATTTGTTCTGTATTCTGATATATTTGTACACGCGATAACTACGAAACTACTGGTAATTTTTGTTGTAATATTACGTCTGAACAATACAGAATCGTCTGATATTTCCACCATATTTAAATTAGGCATCTAAATGTTATATTGTATTTTCAAAAGTCAACTGAGTTTTCAGTCAACTGCCTCTCTTACCACTCATTGTTACTTTAGAAATCTTTCTTTTTATTCTTTCATCTGACTGAGCACCTTCTTCATTCTCGCTAGTACTATTCAGTGTATCATTTGGCTGGATTTTTTCATGTCATTTGGTTGGAGCTCATGGATATTTAAAAGTTAATATTTTTGTGCTTTTGTGTCAACTAGTGGATGAGACAGGTCCACGCTGTCGGGTGTACCGTGTGAAATATGTGTTTATATAGAGTATCAGGTTACGCTTACAAGATTATAGGATAGATCCTTAAAAATATGTATCTATAATACTTTCCTCAAAAACCTTTACTGGTAGTACCCAAACTCAGTACAGACTGGTGTTTGATACCGGTTAGTGTTTTGCAAGGTACATACTATGATAAATCTGTTAAACTCATTATGTTTGATTAATAGTATTAATAATATCCAAATTTATTAGCAAAAATTAAAAATCAAAAATTAAATCGGCTTCACCCTGTAGTAGAGGGAACCTAATGTTAAGACCCTCCGTTTTCCGCTTACACTCCTGCGAAGTACAAATATCAAAAAAAATGTAAAATATTTATTAGAGTCGATATGCGATTTAATTTTATTCTCAATGCCCATTATTACACTAGTGACAAAATTTTTACTAAGTATACTTTTTATAACAATTTTTAGATACCTCTAAATGCCGAGATTATCATTTTCCCAGCTTAAAGCAAACAATCAAGTTTATTGTTTGTCACATTTTATAAAAGTTAATATGATAAAAATAAAAAAGTACCCAAAATATACAATGTAAAGGGAGAATGAATAAAACGAATTCCATATATTGAATATAATTTATTCGTAGCAGTATATCAAGTACTGTACACTAAAAATCAATTACTATAATAGCATACAATTAGCATTTCTTCTAAAATTACATAAAAATTCCTTTAATATACATTTTTGAGCGATTAAAACGTTTTAAAAATTGTTAACAGCGAATATCGCCTAAAACTAATAGGCATTAAAATCTTTTAAAATCTATATTTAGGCACATCACTAGTTTACGGTTGGCCGTTATACATTTAATAATCGCATAATTCCATTAGCGAAACTTAACATAAAAAAAAAATAAAGTCGAGCAAAATCAAGTTGCCAGTAACATTAACAAAAATAACAATATTAAAATATAATCAATTAGAATCAATAATAATCAATAAAGGCTGACGAAACGCCTAACTTAATAGCGGCTCGACAACGATGCGAGGGCTTTATACAGATATGGTCAAAGGAACGTCTCTAGGCAAATAAATATGTGAATCATAAAAAGAAATACAGCATTTTTTTAAAGTAAACCAATAAAATTTGGGGTTATAGACCCATAATATTGGTTAGAAACAAGAATTATTACAAAAAAGATGTTTGATTTAGTGTACTAACCAATCTGAATCAAGATTTAGTTGTATTTGCTTCTATGAGATTCACATGACCAAAAACAAGTTGACATTTTATAAAAAACATAATAAAAAGCCAAAATAATTATATAAAAAAACATAATAAAAAGCCAAAATAATTATATATAAATACTATTTAAAATTGTTAATTTAAAATTTAAAAAAGTCAAATGTGGTCAACTTAATTGTAATTTAGGCGTTATTTTAAATTGTTAGGTTGGATGGTGTTGTGTGGGGTCCGGTGGGTTAATGCCAGTCAGTGTCGCCTTCGGCGCCGCCGTTGCCGGGGGGCGCGGGGGACGTAGGGGGAACTGTGGAAGATAAAAATTATCAGTTGTTGAAGTAATATTATATATAATATCTTACTGTATTAACATTTTGGAGATTATAAGCAAGCTAACAATCTTACAATCTTATTAAAACAGGAAATAATAGTATCATTATTAGAGATTTGATAATTGATAAAAAAAATAATTTGCAAGCATTTTTTTAAATATCTGTACAAATTTTCTGCTATTTAAAAAAATAAAAAGGAAAGTTATATCACTATTACAATTTCCAGTGCTTGGTGGAATTCATTTGATTATTTTTAATTAATAATTTCTTTTGAGGCCACTTGTTGCGCAGAGGCATAAGCACAAAAGAGACAAGTTGTGGGTTCGATACCCAATAGATCTGGTAACGAGCCAGAGCGTAGTGTCGAGTTCTGTCACTCAACACGCTGTTTTCAGAACTCGGGGAGATCTGAATGATTAATTTTCGCACTAGATGCCCTATCCCACTGTATATGGAGTTAAAGCGTGAAGCCAAATACAAAATATAATATATTTACCATCCCCTCCATTATGCGGCAGCGCGGGGCCGTCGTCGGGCGCGCGCTGTGCGCTCTTGGAGTTGCGCATCAGCGGCTTGTGCTTCTCCGTGGAGTGCTGCCACGCCCAGCACGAGCGGCAGAAGTATCTGTCATTTTAAACAGTTTTTAATTAATATATCGAATTTCATTGGAATAATACAGTTTCTCGAGTATAGGCTGCACTAGCCAATATACATAACATAACGGAACATAAGTTATATTTTATTTATTTTAAAAATGTAAGTTAATTGCAGAAGGACTTGCATCTTTACGTGAAATGTTAAAAAATAATATATACATAATAGTTTGTAAAAATAGCATACCTAAAACAGATCGGTTCCCGGCAGAAGTAAGGGCCCTGCTGCAAGTTGCACACTGAGCACATGGAGTCTTCCAAGTATGGGTCCACTTGAACCTGTAAGAAAATTGACATGAATACACGTTCTATTAGTAGCTTGCTTTAGAAACGCAATGCAATTATTGGCGTAGTTAAGTAGACATATTTCAAAGATACATTCCGTAGGAAACCATTCCTAACCATAACTAAATGATCTGAAGTTATTGTTAAATTGGGTTTTTTTAGATACACGCTATATCCCGCACTTGGCAGGGCAGGCAGAGGGAAACTTCGAACCTAATGTTAAAACATTCCGTTCCTATCTTAAGAAACTTTCATTCCGGCATATCGTTACATTTTCCGCAGAGTTACGGAGACATTGCGTGTTGATGTTGTTGTGTTGTTTGAACGAGTTTTGACCGTATGTTCGTACGTTCAATGTTTCAGTTTCTTTTTGTGTTGTTGATAGTGGCAACAACAACGACAATAACACCGCGACAATACTAACCACGACTGAACTATTACTTATTGAATATAAATAAATTATCGTATAATATTTACCTTCTTAGTGAACTTATCAGTGCGTATCTCGACGTACGCAGCGGATATCGCGCGCACGTAAGAGCGCACGTTGTTGAATGTGACGCGCCCGGAACCGATGGGGTACTTGTTCTTGTCCGTGTCTATACCTGGATAATTGGGAAAAAATATTTTAAATACTTATTTAAATTTATATTTCCATTTCTTCGTCCTGGTGTCGAGGCGAAACACGGTGTAACGTAAACGCCACTCAACACTCGTCCTTTTAAAATTCCGTGGTAAGTGAGGAATGAAGTTTTTTAACACTAAATTCCTTCTGCCTACCGTGTTGTGTGCGGGATACAGTGTGAAGTCTAAAATAAACTTATTTTAAGATATTTCGAAGGAAACGGTCATTTTCATGAAGTGTCGACATTTTGCCGATTGCATTATGATGCTGGGACTTTTTATAACAGTTTAAAGTATATTTGTAAAGAACTAAATTGTACAGTACCATTTTGCTCATAAAATGGAAATATTTAGAGATTAAAGGCTACTCATAAAATATATATTATATTTCTTTTAACGGGATATACCCTGTATGTTCAAATCCTTACCAGCGTAGACGACTCCGCTGAACAGGTCGTTCATGATGGTGGCGAGCGCGCCGGCCGACAGCATGCCGTGCAGCGCGCCCACGAACACCGTGCGCGCCGGCTCCAGGCGCACGGACGCGCCGGCCCCGCCCGGGGACACCCAGTTCGAGTCCGACACCGCCCACGGGATCACTTGCACCTACGGACGTATCGACTTGTTCATTAACTAACGTATTGCTGGTTTATAGATAGGTTGTCTATTTACACAATTTGGTATATTATCTGTAATATTCCGCAAAATAACGACTCCGATGACAGTAAACAGAATATGTAAACGGTAACGACTTAAGTTATACAAATAATAATAAATTTAAAATCGACCGTAAAGCCTTGTTAGCAAGACCTTTCCTGATATGGGTAATCAAACGTATTCCTAGACGGCACATACCTCCTTGCTGCGCATGTTGCGCGACGCGACGCGGTAGTACCAGTCGGCGCCGTCCCTCCTGGAGGCCGCCAGCAGCGCGCGCACGCGGCGCTCGCTCTCCAGCGTCACGTAGGCGTACCCGCGCGGGGATGCCCCTCCGCCGCCGCGCCCCGGCCACTCCACCCTGGTACAGATGGACTTCTTAGAACTCTTTGGTACAATCTATGTTCGTTTTAGGTAGTAAAATTGTGGTGGTCATGGCTTGGTGTCAACTTCTGCCACTCCAAACAATACCTCCAGAAAGAGAGGAACGGAGTGTCGCGACTGCTGTTTGCGGGATACGGCGTGAATCTGATTTCAATTTATCTAACAAAACTTTGTAGAAATTTCCTATAAAACTATTTCTAAAGTATGTACCTCACAGGCTGGAAATGCTTAAGCGCGTTCATGAGGGCCTGCTCGGTGATGTCCCACGGCAAGCCCCCGAGGAACACCTTGGGCGAGAACCCGCTGCTGGGGTCCAAGCAGCGCGCCGGCAGCGCGCCGCTCCAGCGCAGCGCGTCCGAGCTGCGGGACGGGACGGCACCACCTGACATGAAACCATTATAATTTAAATGACATTCGATTTAAAAATTAGATTTAGATATAATGATGCACTATATAACATTGGAGCCACGAATTAACATGGGGCTTAGGATAGGATAGTAACTAACTGTTTATAAATTTCTGAAATTATTCGTATTAATATAAGATTTTTTTACCAAAATTACTAGACAGGTACCTTATTACATTGTTTTACGAGCATAACGTACATAAGCCAATTTTTTTTGATATTTACAAAGAACCGATAGCTCTAATTTAATATAATTAATAGAATATTTCAATAGAGATACTTACAAAACGATGCCCGGCGCGGTAGTGCCCGGTTGTCTTCGCTTCGATTTTGCGCTCGAGCCCCTTCAGGTGGCCAGGGCGATTCCACCTAATAGAAAAATCAGTTATTTTTTTCTTCTAATTAATATTACTTTATCGAAAATTATACTAACAACCAAATGAGATGGCAATATATTATTTTTAGCTTCGCGCGCAATCCCGCATATTCCGCAGATATAAAACTCCACTTTCCCCTTCCTTAAATTCAATATTCTTCATTACTCCCCAAGTCAAACGACGACTGCGGTTTGAAAATCTTTGAAATCAGTCATCGTTTTGACACATCGTTTTTGATATTCTCTAGTTTTGAGTAAAATAGCAATATTATAATAAATATTACAATAAAAAGATATCTCTCTTACAGCCTCCAGTCCCTCGCAGCTGAGTCGCGTCTGGTAGACGCTGATGCGCGCGTTGTTCGCAGGAGGCATCGCCAGGGCCTTCTGAAACATTCAACTTACTGTACACATCACAATTTTAAATAATATTTTAGATCGTATTAATAATAATAAACTTAATAAGAATTTTTCAACTTCACGCTGTATGTGGTAGGGTAGAAAGAACAAGCCTAGTATTCTTCTTTACTTCTGCCATCTGGAGGCATTTTATATTAAGTTGCGGGAATCAAAGCCGCGCATTGCCTTAACACCAGAACCACGAAACGAAAATATTATATATTTTCCATTTTATCTAGTGGGAATCGAACCCACAACCTGTCGCGTAGCATACGCTCGTTTGTGCCCCTCTACGCCACAACTAGTCTCTCTATCACATTATGTACTTATAAATGTGAACATTTTATCATGTATTTTATAAAACATAAATATAATAAAAAATCGTAATATATATCTAATTTTCAATTTAGCATTTTAGTTATGTAAAATCTATTGACCCATAGGTAACGACTCTTCCAGCCAAACCATGGACTATGGATATAATCTCAAGAAATTTGAACATTCCTCTATAGTGTGATTTAATCTTGGATTCTAAATAACGATAGAAAAAAGTAGACTTACTAAGGAAGCCACAAGGTCCGTTATGCCCTGGCCCGAGTTGTCCCAGCCGCCGCCCGGCCTCGCGCTCTCGCTGTAACAAAAATTCTTTAATCACTTCAGGTACTTTAAAGTACTCGAGGAGTCCGCGTTTAATTGTTTGTGCATCGATTTGAAGGTTCACGTTAATTATTTATTCAAGATATCAAAGGAAACTATACAATACTATGGGAGACTAGACTAGTATTAATATATTTTCATTTCAAAATAAAATAATGTTAGATATTTGATATAAGATTACTTCCAGACAACTTGCGAAAGTGAGTGGAAGTGTAGAGCTTTTTTTTTTAAATTTCACGCTGTATCCTGCGCACAGCAGGGGAGACAGAGGGAACCTAGTGTTGAGATACTATTCTCCATTCAAATATTTCCATCCTCCACCTTTCACCTAATTCTTAAGTGGCGGAACTCAACGACGCAAGCATAACATAACATGCAATATGAAAATCACGTATGAATATTGGTAATTAAACTGTAATATCTATAGTCCTGTCTACATAAGATTACAAACCTGTAGCTTGCGTAAGCAGTTGGGTGACGCGGCGGGAAACATGTAGATGGAACCAGCGATCGTGGGGTCTGTCCTGCCTCAGGGCTGCTGGGGGTCTCCCATCGCCACTCATCACCACCCACCTGTAAAAAAATTACCACCATGTCCAAAAAAATATTGAAAAATATGATATGATTATTGTAGGCTCGACTTGGATCAAGTAACAAAAATGATTTTAGTATTTGTAGAAAATTAGGTTAAACACTAAAACTATTCTTAAGCGATGTGATATATTATGGTAATACAGCTCGTCTAGACCGACGGCACACACTACAATAGCGGAAAATCACGATTCCCAAATAACTTAGCGTATTCAAATGTTACTAGCCGTAATCATTGAAGTAAATCCTTCATAAAAGAATACCATACAAGAATACCAATTAATTTTACAAATTTAATATAAAAAAACAAATGACTTAATATAATAATTATTATCGAGGCCAGTCGTGGCGCAGTGGCACAAAGTGTGACTGTAAAACCGATTGGTTGTGGGTTCGATCCCCACTCGAGGAGATAAAATATTTACTTAAATTTATACATTTCTTTGATTCGCGGTGTCGAGGTTAACCGCGACGTTGAGTTCTGTCACTCAACACGCATGCCTCCAGAATTCGATATAAAGTGGGGAACGGAGTGTCTTAACACTAGGTTCCCTCTGCCTACCCTGCTGTATGCGGGATACAGCGTGAAGCTAATTTAATGTATAATAATTATTAGCATTGTTTCACTGTAAATAAAAAAAGCAACTTTTAGAGTCCCGATTGAACTGAAACTCTGGCATAAACCTTCACAAATAATATTAAATTGGCCGCTCCTGCCAATAGCCTCCGCGGCAGACGCCTGCCAAATAAGAGATACAAAAGTTGCAAGTTTACAAGGAGACCCGGTTAAGAGCTGGCACAGCCGTCGATGGATTGTTTACTCGAAGAGAAGCGATCAACGCGTTTAACGGGTACTCCACTCTGAATATCTGGTTGGCATAGCGTCAATAAGGAAATTGAAAGTTGTCAATAGAAGAAATAGAGCAGTTTCCGCTAAAATTGTGTTCGATTTAACTAATTTATCTAAAATGTGTCGGTTGGCAATGATTTTGAGGTCAGTCGTGGCTAAACGCGACAGGTTGTTGGGTTCGATTCTCACTTGAGAAAATACAATATTAAATATTTTGATATTCTCGTTCTCGTAACGAGTTCTGTTCCGCCACTAAGCTTGCAATGCCTCCAGAATTCGGTGGAAAGTGAGGAATGAATGTGTCACTACAATTCCAGGTTCCCTACCGGCCCATAAACGATATACAGCGCGAAGCTAAAAAAACAACAAATTTCTATGATAAATAAAAAGTTCAAGCACATAAGAAACTTTAAAAAGTTACGATATAAAGATTTAAGCTTAGGTCATTCAGGATTAGGTCACAGGTTCATCTCTCCTAGTAACAGGTAGTCCCCGTCGGGATGAGTTATTAGTAGCGTCTAGTAATGGAGAAAAGCTAAACCCTCGAACATTAGAACAACGTATACAATATTTATGCGCGAACAGATATATTAGGGGGCTAGAGGTTGTTGCGGACACTAATTTAAAAGGTCGAACATTTATTTAGAAAATTTATTTGTATTGTGTTGTATTTATTTTGGCAATGGTTTATTGTTGATTTATTTTGTTAAAAATTGATTTAATTTTCATTACATTATTTTTTTTATTCGAACAGTTAACAGTTAAAAGTTGAAGTTAAATGTTACGTTTTTTATCCCGCATGTAGGAGAGGAGGTAGAGGGCACCTTGGAACGTAGTATAAAGACACCGTTTTCCGTTAACACTTTTGTTCCTCACTGTCCGTCGAATTCTAGAGGCATTGCATGTAGAGTGGCGGAAATTAACGCAACCACTTTGCCTCGTACTTGCTAAGAAATTAAAATATTTATAGGATGTGTATAGGAAGTAGGAAACGTACCCACAACACGCATTTACAGCCGCATGCTTGCGCCCCTGCGCCATAACGGCCTTAAGCAGTAAATAGTAATAGACATTTATAGCAAAACAAACAAATCCTATATTTAAATGGAGAACAGTGATTTTTACCATGTGACTAATCTATTCCTGGTTAATATTAGAAAAAGAATATTTTCACGAATAGAAAAAATATATTTCCGTTTTAATAGTACCAAGTACTCAATAGATCAGCTTCAAATACTTCCACTACAACACCGATAGATAGTTGAACCGGAAACTTAATTTTACACGAGACATACCTAAATCGAATATCAAAATCAATCGAACTTAGAAATAGCGAGCATGTTGTAGCGTTAAATTAGGTCGTAAGAGTAATTAGGAAGCTACCTGCGCGCCGGTACACCGTTCACGTACCGGAAGTGACGTATTTACATATATTTGCCTTGAAATTGCCATCAAATTTCGATATTCTATGTAAAAATATTAAAAAATTGCTCAAAATCTCCATGAAAAGAAGATTAATACTTCCCAATGAAACGACTTAGGTACACGAGTAACACTAAAATCGATTTAAGTTGCTGAATCATCTCTTATTCTATTCGTAATATACTCTACATTTCGAATTTGTGTTACGAGAATAATCAATCCATTCTTAAATAGGATGGCGGTTAAAGAATAAATTTAGGTCAGATTAGTTTTGTATAGATTCGGAAAAGTTCAAATATACTACAACTATATAGCAAATAATGATAATTTATAGGAGAAAAATAATTTTAATATTGAATAGTATTTAAATTTTCGTCGGAAAGAGGGTAGCGGAGTGTCTTAACACTAGACTTTCTCTACATACCCTGTTACATGCGGATACAGCGTGAAGCTATGATATTGAGCCAACTATTACTAAGAAAACACCATTTAAGAGCATTTATAGATATAAAATTGGCGCCATTATGGAGTACGTACGATAAATCATGCGACCGTTTTGATCGGGAAGGCTATTAAAAGAGATTGTATTACTGCACTTAAAGGACGGGAACTTGGCAATTTTAAGATGCAAGCGGGATTTAACGCTTTGTAAGATTTGTCGAAATGTCGCGGCAGAGAGACTAGAGGCAATTATAATAGTCTTCCATTTGTTCTACGAAATAGGCACCCGCTGTAGCTTCTATGATCTATATTACGATTTCAGATATTTTTTAACATTTTTCCCCGACTTAATATATTTTTGATGAATCACTTTGGTTTCGGAAAATCCGAGTTTCGGTTGAAACCATTACACAGAAACTGTATTAGCGCTATATTTCAAATAAAATGAATATTCATAGCTATAATTTTTAAAGTTGGCAAAGAAACTAAATCTGCAAAATAAATAAGTTTTAAATTTGGGGTAAAATCTAGACTGGGAAGTTATCGATTTTTAAGAAACACATCCTTTCTCAGAATTTTTCGTGAAATTCCGAATTACTTTTAAAGATTAAAAATATAACTGAATACATTAGCTAAAATGCAGTAAAGTTTAAATGCAAGCTATAAGCAAGATTAAGAAATCCAGGATCCAGGGCTGATACAAGCGGGTTGGTCGCGGCTGCATTATTTGGCACGGCGCGCCCATTAATAGGGTAGCTGGCAGCCGTCTCCCGAACATTAACTGCCATCAAAACGGATGTCGTACGGACATTATGAACGGACAATAAAACTGTCGAGTGCTTTGTGCTCAAATATCGAGCCTTGAGGCTTTCAAGTGCATAATAAGACGATTGTATGATGCACTAAGCATGTGTTGCAATTTTTTTTTAATTTATTGTAATTACCCTACGGTTTAAAATTAAGAAATCTTATAAGATCAATTTAAGAAACAAAATAGCATTTAACTGTAATAGTAACAAATTGCAAAAGCAAAGCTAATATATTAGAATATCAAACCGTAAATTAAGTCGCTACAATAAAGAAACCAGTCTTTAAAATTTCTGGCGCCCAACGTGGGTCCCGGTCACTAAATTACAATAATTATAAAAACTTATTATACTAAAAACAATTTGGAAACTTAAACCTACCCCATTATGAAAACTACTTAAAAAGTTCGACATTACGGAACGATATGTCTGTTGCAATCGTAGAGCCATTTTAGATACACATCTCGCAATGACTAGACGGTATTATTGCCCACGTAATGGGATATTAAAGAACTTCTGATGTAAATATTCGACTAAAACAACAATCGCTATGAAGTTACTAAACTTAAGATTAATAAGAAATCACTTACATTTGTCCTGGTAGTTTTCGGCGTGGCAGCTTCACCGAATTGCGATGTATCAAATCCCAAAAACTCGGCCAGCGAGCGACGGTTCTCGCGCGAACCGCCGCCACCGCGGTTGTTATCCTAAACAGCCATTTAATATTTTGAAACCTTATATGAATAACTAGCGTGCATAAAAGTAAAAAATCTATATAAAAGTAACTGAAATAAGTAAAAAATAGAAGGTAAGACAATTTAAAGTTACAGAGGGTAGTTGTAACAAAAAAAAATCAAATTATAACCGCCAATTGAAAATGAATCATTGAATGTAGATGCTGCTTTAAATTAAAGCACAATTCAAAAGCTAAAAAAAATCAAAAGTAAAATAAAAAAACCTCACCTGATGTAAAAGCGGCATAAGTGCCGCCAAAAAGTTTTCTAAAGTTTTCGATGCGACTCTGGCAGATATTGTCCCAGACTTCTTGTCAGTTCGGCAGCCCAACGTCAACTGAAGGCGGCAATGCGCGCGGCGACGCACGAAGTCGTGACTGACCCCACCACCCCCTGCTACGTTGTGGGGATTCCGCCACTTGCTGCTAAGCCACGCCCCTTTCATAAACTTTTACATATATTTTTAAATTAAATTTAAATTTAGTACGTTTTTTGTTAATTTCATTATTATATTTTTTGTATCTTTAAATTTAAAGAAATATACAATTAAACTTTAGACGTAAAATAAAAATAGTATTTTATTTCCTTTTAAATTATTGCTGACATTGAAAATTTATCGCATTCGTCTTAAATCAAAATTACAACTTAAAATGATATTCTTTTGTTATATATTTTATTAAATATATAAAAATAGAGAACAATTTTAATTAATGAAGCAAAAAACATAAACAATAAAAAAATATATAAGTTCTTTTTTTAAATTTGGGACAAAAGTTTGTTAGCATTCAATTTCCGGTGAATTAAATAAAATGAAAAAATAGAGTTCATGTTAATTAAAATAAAATAATTGAATATAAGGTAAATAAAACATAAAACATAATAATTTTATTTCTTAAATATATTGTAAAAGAAATAACTTAATATATAATTTTTTATTTATGGACATACCAAACGATACAAAGTATCAATCAAGTATTCACACAAGTCATAGACTTTATATTTAAATCAAATCAAAAATAAATAAGTTAAAAAAAACTAAATAGGCATTCGTAGAATATATTTTAATAAGCCTGTAATGCTTAGTAATGAAAATACATGTTTTAGGCTTATTTCAATTTATTTACAAAATATACAAATTCATTCAACAAAGAAGACAAAAACAATACATATTAAAAATATTAAATACGCCATCGTGGCATATTATTTTGCTGTATATGGGATTGTTATAGGTTCGATCCACTATAGGAGGGTTCATTATTTTTACGACAGGTTTATTCCTACGATATAACAATATAAATGAACATTTTTACGTTTCGTTAGAAAATGTACTGAAATGTAGAGACCAGAGCAACCTAAATCCTAAGCCTTATTATTAAATATTCTTTGACGAAATCTAATGTGTAATTTGTCTAATTAGATAAAAGTAATTCTTATTTAAAAAAAAAAAAAGTCACATAAAATGAGTCCACAGTCGGGATTATTTAAAAATTAAATAGATTTCCTATTAGGTTTTATTTTTTTAAAGATAAAGTAAGACGTTACAATGTTGGCGTCCAACGTGGGACACAGAACAAGATATCTTAGTCATAACTTTAAAAAATTATAGTTTGTTTCAATTAACGAACAGTCAGTTGTAATAATTATTTTAAAGTGTAAATTATTTTAAAATAATACAATATCAGGTATATTACCAGAAACCGACGATGAAGTTAGGTGGATAAATCTACTACTAGTTTAAGAATGAGGGCAAAATCCTCTTGTTTAGTTACTGTCATATAATAAATAATCTATAGTGCAGCGTTAAGTTCAGCCACCTAGCACGCAAAGTTTCGAAATCGAGAGGAAAATAAATAATTACTTAAATATTATTTTAATCTGTTACATGCGTGAAGCAATAAAAAGAGTCTTAATTTCTTATAACCTTTTAATAATAATAAGCTTTTAACATTAGTTTATTCCTGTAAGCCAAACATAGGTGTCAGTATAGTGCCGGGCTGGTGTCGCGGCAGGCAGCCTCGCTCATCCGCGTAGATGTATGGAAAGCGGAGTATCCAGTACGCGGAGGCAGAGAGTTTGATCGGCGGCTCTCCTACCGGTTGCGGGATGAAGATTGGACCGCCTGGTATTGGTTGTACCTGCAATTTTACACTAATTTAGTTTTGTAGCTTTTTAAAATGTCATTGTAAACGAAGCGACTCACAGCGACAAAAAAATTGGGAAAGTGGGAAAACGAGAGTATTTAATTTTAGGTGCCTTTAGCCTACTCTATTATTCGGCAGTTTGGGACAAGCGGAGCGGTAGAAAAAAGAATGTAAAAAAAGGAATATTCACATATAAAAATGTTTAAAAAAATTATAGTCAAACATTGTAACATGTTTCATATTTTTACCCAAGGAGCAACATAGGACCATATTGTTAATACTAATGTAGTTATGACGATGATATATTTCTGTTGTCGCTATAACAACAATACTAAAATAATATTTAAATATTTATATGGGTTCCCATACAAAATACATAATAATCCAACTCACGCTTGGCTGATATTTAAGGTTTTCTCATAATGATTTCTGCATATTATAATTTATATTTTAAAAATATGAAATATATAAGTTTATTAAATTAGTATTTTCAATTTACCTTAATAAAATAAAAAAATAATGTAATGTAAATTGAATATCATGTATCCTTGACACTGATCAAATTTTATTTGAGAATATATTTAAAGAGTTTATTATTAAAAAATAAGAGTAAAAGCGAAACGACTAGCCTAGTCGTGACTCGTGGTGGTGAGTCATGTTGTGGGTTTAATCCCCTCATGCGGAAATATAATATTTTCATTTCTTTGCTCTGGTGTCGAGGAAAAGTGCGGCGTTGAGTTCCACCACTCAACTCGCAATGCTTCTAGAATACGGCGAAAGGTGTAGAGTAGAATGTCTTATCACTAGGCTCCCTCTGCTTACCATGCCACATGCAAGAAAAAATGTAAATCTGGAAAAAAAAATAGGAGGGAGACCATTACAGAGCTCGTTCTACAGACACAATCTTTCAACTTGGAGTTTCTTCTACGACTACAAAATTATCTTCACCAAATTCACTACTCTACATTTTTAAACTATAAATCTCTTAATAATAGGCAACCACGTCAAGCTCACTGACGACCTTGAGCTCCAGCGCGTACGCAGGCGTGTTGGGCGCGACGTGACGTGCTCACTGACCTTGGGCTCGAGCGTGACGTGCACGGGCGCCTTGGGCGTGACGGCGTGCAGGCGCGCCAGGCGCGCGGGCGCGTGCGCGCGGCACACGCAGGGCGCCTGCGCGGGCATGGCGGCGGCGGCGAGGCGCGCGCCCGCGCTGGCCGCCGCGCCCTCGCGCGCCCACGCGCTCACGCTGCCGTTCACCACCGTGTCGGGCGACGACATCATGAACCTGCGATGTACATATTCCTATTATACTGTGGTAATAGAACGCAATGAGCAGATCAGACACAGAGTGGCAGGTACTAGCGAGGATGTCACAGTGAAAATGAAGAAGAACGTGCTCAGTTGGTTGAATGAATGATGAAAGAAGACCTCGGTTGACCTTCGAAAACACAGTATCAAAGATAACGGAGGAAGGTCATGTAAAAAACACGAAAACACAACGATAGTAATAGTGGGCGAGGCGAATGAGATATGCAAAGATATTAGTGTTTCGCGCTCCGCTGCTAGCACTGTTTACTATAAGTTAATTATATTTGTGAAAGATTCGAATTCACCAATCAATTAATCGTCAAACAGCTAAAACCGACCTCAGTTATAATTCAACGCAAAAAGAAATAAAGCAAAATATTTAATAAATTTGTACCTCCGTCCTGGTTCTAGTTTTTGAAAGAGATGAAAAACTATGGAATGCAAGATCAGTGTAAATGGCAAGATATTAGAACAAGTTAATGAAGTGGTATATTTGGGAAGTATGTTCAGTACAGATGGAAGATAGAATTCTCAATGAAGAGATACACAGAATTGCAGGTACTAGCGAGGATGTCACAGTGAGAATGAAGAAGAACGTGCTCAGCTGGTTTGGGCACGTCGAAAGAATGAGTGATGAAAGAATGCCAAAAAGTTTTATGATGGAAAAGTGAGTGGTGAGTGACAGTATCAAAGATACTGGAGGAAGGTCACGTAAAAAGCATGAGAACCCACGGAAGCATGAAAAGGTTGATGACAGTGGATGAGGCGAAAAAAGGTATGTAGAGACCGTAGCGTCTGGCGCTCCGTTCTCTCTGACTACGCTAGGGATAAAACATAAAGCTAAGTAAGTATTTAATAAATACGTAACGAAACAAACGACATACCTATGTCCCCTTGGACATTCATATTCGAAACCAATAAATATCTTCACAGTCAAATTATGTGTGGGCGTCTTTCTAGTTCTAGCTCTCCAGGCATCCATCCTTACAGCACAGTCCCAAGGTATCAAATAGTTAGTATGTGGCAGAAATCCTGGCTGCAGATGTTCCGGGAGTCCAGCACTGTGGGAGTATAAGGAGGACGCCCCCAAGCAAAGTAGGGACCAACTTGGAAACGCTGGGAGGAGGGCAGCCGGACTGGCCGTGTGGAGCATTCCCGGTAAATATTCGGTCGTTGATGGCTGACGGCTTATTACTTTTTCTGGAATGTAGGTTTTTTATCTAGTTAGCAATAAATAAGAAATCAATAAACAAGTTCGAACATAAAAAAAAATATATAATTTTTTACACCGGACGAGAAAGTGAATGATAAATAAATTGAAGATGTAAATCCTCAAGAACATTTCTGTTCTTGCAGATATAACAGGAATTGTGTCCACAGTGTTTTTTTTACATACAATATATTGGTTACATATACATTTATATATTTTATATATATTAGATTACATATAGATAGAGATTTAGTTATTAGATAGTGCCTAATTTATAATTCACTTCTAATAAATCGAGCATGCTACTACTACTACAAGATCGCTTGTGAAAAAGATGCATAAACTGGTTTAGTAGGAAGTAAGGAACGCCCCGCGCTTGACGGTCGACGCCTTAACTACATCTATATATGAACTCTCACATTAATGCATAGCTCAGCTTAGACCTCTCAAGCTGTATATTGTTCACTGTGTGTAAAATCAACACCACTTACTTATCCATGAAAAAAAGACACCATTTTTATAACAAAAATGTTTAAGCAACCATACCTGAAGCTGTTCCCTGTACAGTGACCACTTCTATGCCATCATCACTACACGCAGGTGGATCCTCCTCATCCTCCTCCCTGGCGAACCCTGGGGATAGCTCGTCTGGGGGAGTCCAGGGAGAACGAGACTGCGGGGAAGTTAAAGCTGCAGATTCTTCAGCAGGTTCTTTGTTTTCGGACCCTTCTGGAGGTTCCTCTGTTGATCCCTTGACCGATGCTGCCCTGTAGTTAAGCATTCAAAGAGTTTTGAACATTTTTGTTAATTTACTTATAAGATTTCTTATTGATTTAAAGGTGTATGATGAGATATATATTGGATAGCTTTAAAATATTGTTTTAATTAATTTTCATTTGGCGATCAAAGAAGTAAATCAAACTAAGCATATGAAAAAAATATTTACTTTGTACAACTATTAACATATAGTATAAAATAAAAACACAAAAACATCTTACCTGAAGCTAGGCGTAGAAGGTTGAAACACTGGAAACTCGATAGCGAGTAAAGTAGCACACACACCACACTCGTCGGCCGCGTAGCTGTAGAAGCTGTAGTTAGCCTTCTTCACGGTGTAGGGGTCGTCGCGCGGGCACTTGGTGCGGCCGCAGTTGCACGCGCTTATGTAGCGCACGCCCGACGAGTGCTCTTTTGTGGAGTCACTGTTAGTAAATACAATAAAATAAACGTACGATATCTATGTAGATCTAGGACAAAACTGTAAAACATTGTTGTTTGTGTGTAGATGGAAAATACATGAAATCTATATGTATCATAATTGAAATAGAACCTAAAACAATTATTTTTATTTCTTTCTGATTTTACAAACGTTTTGATCGATTTAAATGTTTAACATTTAGTGATAGTTTTATTTAAATTGATTCATAAAGAAAAACGTTATATCAATATAAATGATTCCATGCATCATTTGATGTTTGTAGAATAAAATTAAAAGTATTTTAAGTTATGTGCTGTGTTTTATAAATTCTGTGTTTGTGTTAAAAAATATTATTTATAGGAAAGGATTGGGTCGTAATACCCATACATCCTCGTATAGGTTATCCATATATTACATTAGGGTTGATAGAGGGAACCTAGTAATGCACGCCGTTTTGTACTCACCAAACAATTTAAAAAAAAAATCTCGTATTGTGATCAGAGCGAGGCAATGATAATAATTAATTTCCACTTTTTTTTCCCGTCAGATATTGCTCCACTGGAAAATCCTTCCCACTTCACATCACCCCACTTGGGGGAGGCCTGAGTCTAGAGGTGGACGTACGGACGGCTGGTACTATGATGAGGGCCTATTAAAAGAAGTAATATATAATATGTATGTGCGTACTGCTGCGGGTGTATGCAGGGGTGCGCGGTGAGCGAGGGCGCCTCGCACAGCTTGCGCGCGCGCCACACGGCCGCGCAGGCGCCCCGCAGGCGCGCGCGCGCCGCCGCCGCCAGCGGCCCGCGCGCCATCGCCTCCACCACGCCCAGCGACACACTCACCTGTTTTGTGTTAAATATTTTATTTAAAACATCTCTAAATAAAAATACCTTTTCGCATAAAAAAATTATATACTGCCCCGCTTCTTTAACTATATCTAATGATCTCTCTCTCTTCCTAGCTATGAATCCCACATGGTGGTGGGGTCAGCTTTCCTAATTTTGCTTCTCCACTTCGCTTTATCGTGGACGTCATCGTCAGTGACCTTGCATGCCTCCTTATCTTTTAGCACTACCTCTTTCCACCTCGTTTTGGGTCTTCCTACTGGTCTTCGACCGGGGATGTCAAGTTGTAGTGCCAAATTTCCTATGTAGTCAGGTGGCTTCCTCTTAACGTGTCCATACCATCGCAGCCTACTCTCCTGCATCTTGTCGGCAATATCACGCACACCGAGGCTACCTCGCACGTAGTCGTTGTGGATTTTATCGCGCCTGGTTACGCCACACATCCATCTTCATTTCGGCAACTTGGATGGTATGGACGTTTTTTCGAGTAACAGCCCATGTTTCGCTGCCGTACGTAAGGAGTGGTCTTATTAAGCTCTTGTAGATTAAACCTTTCAGTTTAACCGGCATCTTTTTGTCGCAGGTGACACCAGTGACTTCTCGCCACTTTAACCACGCTGTAGCTATTCTGTGTTGAATGTTGCATTCCAAGTTCCCAGATATGTGCATCATACTGCCCAGGTATTTGTACTGATCGCACATGGTGACTAATTGTCCATCAATGGGTATTGGGCTGTTATTTAGACTAGGGTCATTGAGGGCCATGTACTGGGTTTTTGCAACACTCAACGTCAGGCCACCCAATTGCAACTGGTGTTTCCATGCCAGGAGCGTCTCTTGCAATTTTACGTGGCTTTCGGTACAAATGGCAACGTCATCTGCGTAGATAAAAGTCCATGAGGCTGAAGACTGCGCCGCCTCAGTAAGTGAGTCTAAAACCAAGCAAAACAGGAAGGGACTCAGCACTGAGCTTTGGTGCACTCCTTCCGTGACTGTTATTGGCTTGGTATAACCGACTGCTGTTCGCACCGTCGATCTCGCACCCTTATACATGTCGGCAACAATGTCAATATATTGTTCGGGAATGATTTTCTTCCGCAAGCTCCACACAATTGTATTCCTTGGGACTCGATCAAACGCCTTTTCCATATCTAAGAATGCGACATACAATGGTTTGCGTTTCGCGCGATATTCTTCAGCAATCATGTTAAGAGCAAACTATATCTAATGATGGTACTCTTAATTGTAGAAAACGTATAATACTCCATATTGCATCACATTCTATAGATACATCATGTAGGATATAAACATAAAAACGTGTACAAAAAACTATTGTCTTTTGTATTTTTCACGTCAGTCGCGGCACTAGAGCGCAAGACTGTAAACGTGGTAGATTGTGGGTTCAATTCCCACTCGAAGAGAATGAAATATTTAATATTTTCATTACCTCCTTCTGGTACTAAGGCAAAAACACAACAACATGCAGAGACACTTCCGTTGATGCAAAAGACATGCGTGTAACAAAAAAAAAGTCCTATGTATTTCTTTTTTTAAAAACAAATATAACTATGTCATAAATGAAATGTTAAATGAAATCACAACTTTTTGACTTTTTTGACTTAAATTTAAAAACAACCTACAAACAAACAATATTATTAATGAATTTGTACTATGAACACACAATAAAAATATTTACTTTAAATATTAAAAAATACCATAATTTTTTCCAGAATCTTTAATTTAATCTTTCCCTGTACCTATTAACGTTGTAGTATAATTAGTACGTATTTATCATTTACAAAACAATTACACAGGCAATTTACCAGCAGTATTTTATTAAAATAAGATCTATTTTGTCAAATATTTTTTTTAGATAAAAATCTAACAATATTATGATAAATTTTCGTGTTTGAAATACCTTATGTGCGTGATGTTGACTGGAATAATGTGGAGGCAAACCTTCAGCATAAGATGCTTGTGCTATCGGCAACACCTAAAAAATTAAACATACTTTTAAAGGTAACTTCTAGCTTTTTTTCGTATAACATATAGTTAGCGGGGACTAAGTGCTAAGACACTCCACAACTAAATTCATTTCTAAAACCTTAGAATACATTTGTTTCGAAAACTGATCTTATGCATGATGATACATGGTGACAGTACAGATATTTCGAATTTTGTTTAAAAACTAAGATTTTTTTCAATGATCAATATTCTCAAGACAAAAATTTAAAGGGTTCAAAATCAAGTAATAATTAATTTCAAGTCACCTTTGCACATCTCGCCTGTGAGAACCTCACATCAGTAGCGAGGGCATCAAATAGGGCATTGCCCTCGTCATTGTCAGTTTTAGGAGTTTCTTGTAAGTAAACAGGTGTTAGTGCTTGAGCGGCTGCACGCCACGCTGATGCACTCGGTAACTAAAAAAATATTATGTGTTTATCAGTAAATTTTTCTTATAATATCTTTTACTTTTTCACATGTAGTTGTAAACTTCATGCTAGTGTCAGGACACTTTCTTCTTCATGCACATGTTAGTAGTTGAGTTCTTCAACACTGCATTTTCGGTGTTTCACAAGAATGAGTGAAACACCAAATTTGGGCCCAAAAACCGTCGGTTTTACCGTTATGTCACTGCGCAACAGCTAGACCGCTGTGTTTAATTTAATTTTATAATTTTCAAATATGTATAAATTTAAAATATGTTTAGTTAATATACCTAAAACTACATTAAGATAACTCCATTTGATTTATTTATATAAAATGTATTTCTTATGTATGAAGATTATTATTAACAAACAACCACAGAAAAAAAATACCTCAAAGAATGAAGTGCTCATAGCATATTTTCCAACATTATCATCAAATCCTTCACCAAAGGCAAGATCTAAATGACCTTGTAGAAACTGCCTAAAGGAACTCCTCTGGGATTTTGTCTCAGGTTCGATTCCAGTACAGAGATGCACTAGACCTCGTATGAGGGAGCTAACATCTCTAGCACAGTGATTATCGTCATCAGCATTTATGTAGACAAATTCCTCGTTTTTAGGTATTGCAAATAAAGATTTCGCACTGTGGAAATATTTTACTGATATATATTGAAAAATTATTATGTATAATATTATATTGATATATATTGAAAAATTATTATGAATGACCATATGTAGTGCACTGGCACAAGCATGCAACTGTAAACACTATCATTGTGGATTTGATCCTACTTGAGAGAATTAAATATTTAATATTTTTATTTTCTCACTTTGGTAACAAGGCAGAAAGGCGTTGAATTTGCAACTCAACATAAAATTCCTCGAGAATTCGACCTACCCTTTAATTACCCACTTTCTGCTAAATTCTTAGAGCATTGCATGTTATGTGATAGAACTCAAACATGCCCCAATATTAGAGTTATAATTTGATACTAATATAATTTGCTTATTTAGAAAACGTATAAAAATTTGAACGCAGCGGGACTCGAACCCGCGCCTCCTGGAAACCGAATAGGCGCTCTGACCACTAAGCCATGCGTTCTCGCCAAGCTACGTCGAAATTTTTATACGCTTGTTACAACTTATTTATGTTGTTAGCATCTCTGTAGGGAGATTCTTACAAATTTCCGCTACCCAAAGATAATTACTAAGAATTATCGTTTGGACCAGGACCTGGTCCCGCGCCTCCTGAAACCGACCAGGACCAGGACCTGGTCGGTTTCCAGGTGGCGCGGGTTCGAGTCCCGCTGCGTTCAAATTTTTATATGTTTTCTAAATAAGTATTTTTCTTTCCTAAGTGTGGGATAACACTTTAAAAATGTTTAAAAATATTTAAAAAATAGTTTCTCTCTTGCTAACTAAGAATTACACCATAATGTTATATTAAGATATATATAAGCATGTTATGTATAAGCAGATTACATACAAAACAAAAAGAAAGTAAATCAGACCAGTAGATCCAGATCTTAGTGTTTAAACAAAAACAAACTTCTCCGCTTTATTATATTAGTATAGATTAGTATAAAAACAATTAATTTAATATTTTCAATCTTACCAAACATTAGTAATTAATCTAGCTTTCCTCAAAATAAAATATATTTGATCTTCCACTGCATGTTCCAGTCTTTTTAATGCAGCTGGTACTTTTTTTAATGGTGTAGGGGCCCTTCTAAAGTGAAAAAGTAAGCGGGGACAACATGGTCTGCCATGAGTTTCCCATGCTCCTCCAGCACCAGAGGAAAGTATGGCAGATGTTGTTTGTGCTATAAGTTCTGCCCTAGAAATAGAATTACATTAAAATTAGAATGTGTGATTTGGTTTAACATGATTTATTTCAGTTTTATATAACCAAAGGAAAAAAAATTATAACTAGCAACCCAAAGCAAGTGAAGCTGAGTAAGCATATTGTTATTTTATAGCCAAATCTACATAAGCTGTAGCTATTATTATTCTCGTCATTATTCTCGTCATTATTCTCGTCGTCGTAAAGTTTCAGCTTAATTGGTTCAGTTGGTTTTTGCCTGTACGATGAATAAACTTCTTAAGGCCAGTCGTGGCGCAGCAGCACAAAGTGTGACTGTAAAACCGACTGGTTGTGGATGTGATCCCCATTCGAGGAGATAAAATATTTACTTAAATTTATATTTTCATTTCTTCACTCTGGTGTCGAGGCAAAGCGCAGCGTTGAGTCCTGTCACTCAACAGGCAATGCCTCCTGAATTTGGCAGAAAGTGGGGAACGGAGTGTCTTAACACTAGGTTCCCTCTGCCTACCCTGCTATGTGCAGGATATAGTGTAAAGTTGATTTATTTATTTATTTATTAACTCATCTTCATTCATTCTCACTAACTTTCATATTTATAATTTTAGTAGGATAAGATGAGTAAAATTTATATGTAGTGAAATTCAAACATGTCACTTGGAAACCATATAAAAGGAGAAAGTTTGAATCCCACTATAGTAAAAGAATTATGTTCTTATATTCATTAATATTGATTAGCTATTAAAGAATATTTTGGGTATGTTTATTTAAGTTATCAATATATAATATAATGTTTCTAATGAAGGATAAAAGGGAAACATCATCATCAGCAATATATAGCATTAAATAAAATATATCAAATTGATATGTATAACAAACCTGTAGCTATCAACAGCTTTAAATAATTGTAAATATCCCAGATCAAAAACAGGCGTAGGTGAAGATAGTATTACTATATGACATAAATGAAAAATCAATGCAATAGCTTTGCATGAATCCATCGCAAGTTCTCCAGATGCCACCAACCAGTGTGCTGCATCTGCATCTTTAACAGTACTTTGGGAATTTTCATCAAGTTCTGCGGCTAAGGATACCAATTTCTTGGTGTCGAGATATGTAACTGCATGGAGATACAATACGCCTTTCCTCTCATCCCAGTGGCATTCAATGCCATTCTGAAAGTTTTAATATATTGGGGTATAATATTTGGTATGTATACCTATTTCACGAATACTAAAGTAGTAAACATTGTTTAAAATGATTTTAACATGGCAAAATAAGACTTTTAATACTTACTTCTTCACATTGCACTGAAGATACCAGAGGTGTAGTTTTATTAGGATACCGATATGGTGATTTGCCAATAATACCAACAACTACAATACGTTCCCTTTTGGAGAACTCCGGAATATCGTTAATACTAAATGTTTGTGTCATTTTAAGTCATATTAATGAAAATTAGCTATTGTGTTTAAATATTTTGGTTCATAATTCATAAATGTCAAATTGACAAACGGCAATTGTTATTTATTACTTTTTATTTATTATCTTTACACGCAAAAGTGTTAGGTTCTACATTCCAATTATAAAAAAAAACATTAAATCAAAAGATGTTATTTATTTTAAAAAATGCCGACTATTTCCATAGTTAATAAATGCATATTTATTTTTTAACAGAAACAATATCGTAGCATACGATTACGCATTTTAACAATTAGTACTTTAAAAATAGTTTCGCTGGCTGTCAAATAGTTAATGTCAACAAAGTAAGTGTCAGCTATGCGTTGGCTAACCTTTCTATAAGTCAAGGTCCGCAATTTTTCGTGGAGAATGGGAAAATGTAGTCGTAGAATAGTTTCAGTTATCAAACAAAATTTTGCAGCATTACACGTGTTTAAATTCCAAACACTTAAATTAAATTAGATAACTTATCAGTGCATTGGGTACGAAAGTGAGTTGTATAATAATGTCGTCGATTATAGATGATATTTGCGAACTATTAGATAGTTATAACGGCCGCGACAAGGTAAAGTATGCGGAAATATTGCTTATATATTACAAAACCCTGGAAATACCAGTTAATAATTTGAAATGTATTACAATTCCTAACAACCTGTTATTCTAGTGAAAGGCTAATCAATATTGTCATATAGATTTTGTTTTCTATTATCTAAATTTCCCGCAAATCTTATACCAGTAAGTGAATATTAGTATGAGTTTTATAAGATATTTCAGATTTTTTTTTAACTTTATTATTTGGAAAATAAATATTATATGTTGAAGTGTAAATAGGATGAAATGTCTAAAAATAGCAAATTAATTATTTCCAGATTGTCCGTCTAGCATGCTATACTTGCAAGCTCTATGGATGTGTGCAAGGAGAAAAATCCTGGCAGACAGCAGGCTCCCGTCTGTCCAATGCCAGGTTGATGTTAAGGCTGTTTGATGACATACCTATGATAAGACATACATACAGCTATGGTCTAGGAAGACATGTAAGTTGAAATACATAAATACTATAATTTTTAATGTTCTTTAAATATAGAAATGTATATCAGTATAAGAAAATTAATTGCAAATTTTCATGTGATAGCCTTATCTTATTTAATTACGTGTCATTTTAAAAATATGATTGTTATAGTAAACTGAAAATAAACAATGATATTGGGCTAAAAGGTTTTTTAATCATTGAACAACCTGTTTCTCTTTTATTTGTATTTTTTAGTTGTATAGTTTGTCACAGAGTTTATTTGTTACATGTTATAAGCTAATTATTTATTAAAAAGCTACTTTCCATATAAAAAGTGTATTACCTACTATATTTTATAAAATGTTTTACTTTTACATCTCATGATAATCCAAAAACTAATGAATAAAATGTTACAGGAATCTTCAAAAATTGCAGCACTCTTAGGAGTTCTTGCTAATATGGTTGACCAAACATTCTTGCCTGTTGAGAAAGCCTGCTGGCTCTATGAAGTGGGCATCTTAAAGCTCTCTACATCGACAGCGGACAAATTAGAATTGTTAAGCACAGCTTTATGGGCTGCCAGTCTTTATATTTCACTTATACAGTGAGTATTTAAATTAACACATATAATGAACTGCCGACAAGTATTTTAAATGACATTGTCTGTGATAATTATAAATTAAATTATGCTGGGGATATATTATAATACTTTAATTAGGCCATTGTCTGCCTGCAAAAATAGTGGGTTTTTTCTCCACTCTGGGAAAAGCTTTTCTAACTTGGCTGCACAAGACACAACATTGAGTTCTGTTACTTAAAACCCAGTGTCTTATTATTTTTTTATTATGTTATTATTTATATTGATTTATTTATTCAATAGGAAGCCAATGTATAGAAAACTGTAATTGTAATTACCAATTGTCAATTTGACATTTATGAATTATGAACCAAAATATTTAAACATAATAGTTTATTTTCATTAATATGACTTAAATGACTCAAATATTTAATATTAACAATATTCCTTCCTGTTGGAGTTCTCCAAAAGTAAATGCATTGTATTTGTTGTATTATAGTAATGTAAAGGAGAATGAAGTGCCTTAATACTATATTTTCATGGTCTAATCTGCCCCAAAGGATAATTTGGGAAATAAACAAAGAATAAATAATAATTTTGTGTAATTAAAATAATTAGAAAATTGGATTGATAGAAAAAATATGTGTCACTTGGTTTCTTCCAAATTCTGTATATTTCCAAATAGTTTGATTAACATAATATAAAGTCTTTACTAACAATAAGGTACTGAGTACTTTTTAATTATAATATTATCACATTATGCTAATGAGTCAGTTGTAGCACAAAATAAATTAATATTAATGAAAGTATTTTGCAATGAATATAAAACATTAATTACTATGAAATTGTATCCAATATAAGAAATTCGGAAATAATTACCTTAATAACCATACCATATCATTATTTGCACTGTGTGTGTAATATATATTTTTTTTATTACGTTCACTCTGTATCCTGCATGTAGCAGGGTGGCAGATGGAATCTCTTGTGTCAATTTATTTTGAACACAGCATAAAATGTTTTAAACTTTTATTACAATAATAATAAATTCCATTTTCAGAACATTCCGATCAATGCGACATCTTTGGTGGAGTAAAAACTGTCTTAACTCAGAAGATGCATATGAAGCAAGAAGAAATCTTGACAATAGATTATTAATACAAAGTGTTACCGCTGCAAAACTCTGTTTAGACATTACCCATGCGGTTAGCTGTTTACCTTCTGGTTGTCTTTGGGGGGAAAAAATAGGGGGAACTAAGGTTTCTGCCATAGCAACACTGTCGTCTGTGATTGGTATAGGATTGTATTTTACTAAGAAACGACTTTTTAAATAAATTGTTATAAATTGTAGAGTGAGGAGGACTGGAAGTTCCTTTTGTTTAATAATGTCATTTTGACAATGTATAGTTATTTTTAAAAAGATTATATTGAAATTTTATTTTACGATTTTTTTATATACAATATTACCTTGTTTTGTCCATCTATGTGTTAGGCGATAGAATTTCGAACTTTTGTTTAGAGAACAAATATATGTATATATAAATTCAAACATTTACACAAATAAAGTTTGAACTATATTTTATATAAAAACTGCTAGATACCATATTTTTGAACTAAAGATGTTGTTTAAAACAAAAATCTAATTACGGGTAGTAATGCGTTAAATTATAGGATTTCAGTACAAATATAACTTTATATTTATAATTTTCATGTGTGTGTTTATTGTATATACAAATTGATATCTTCCAATCCGATTCTATTTTTATTAAACAAGTTACAGTTGAAATGAAAATGAAATGTACAGACAAATTGAATGATTTATATTTGTAAATATGCATTAACATTAATATAATAAATAAGTTATCCTATATCTATATTTTTATTTACCTGTTCCTATCTCTGTCTCTATTCTTGGTAGGTTGAGTAGTTGAATAATGAAAGTAATGAAATGTTTTAGAATATGTATTAAAATTTAAACATAACGGGATTTTAATACATGGTGCTCTAATGTTCAGTATTAAAAAAGTGCTCTAAACTAATTAGTCATATAGCCTTATTGAACTAATTTGAAATTTTTATGTACTTATTACAATTTATTTTTATTTTCAGAGATAAATCAATCTGAGGGAAATCAGGGAGTTTATTACTTTTCTTATAAATATTGATCGTTTGGAAGGAGAGAATGCCAATTAAGCCATATGTTAAAATATTTAACATATCATGGTAGCGGGCTGGTCATTTTTGTCTCAGATCCGATGACCGTTGGGGTGGAGGGACGCGTTCTGGAGTGGACACCATGCCTGGGCAAGCGTAATGTATGAAGGACGTACTCCAGTTAGGTGGAGGACGACATTAGCAAATAGGCTGGAGGCTGCGAAGAGATGAAGATCGAGTGATCAGCGGCGTGTCATTGGAGAGGCCCATATCCAGCAGAGAACGAGGACAGGCTGATGATAATGGCTTAATTGGTTAGAGTGCCTGTACGATATCTCAGAGGCGCAGGTTGGAGTACTGCTACGTTTTAATTTATATACTTTTTCTAAAATATTCTTCTTTCTTTAGTTTGGACTTGTGGAGTAAATCTTTTAAAATATTACATAATAAATAGATATTTAAAAAAATGTTATTATTTAGTTATATAGGTAAGATAATACGTAGAACACTTATATTGCATACAATTTGATTATATATATATACATATAATTTTATTTAGTAATGGTAAGTAATTTATATGGATAGTTTTATGGTTTGTTAATTTGTACTATTATGACAATAGTAATATAGATATTAAACGAAAAGTACTCAATAATATTAACAATGATTATACTAAAAAACTAAATATCATAAAAAAATATTAAATAAATAAATTGTTAAAATACAAAAATATTTTCCTACAAACCTACATTATTTCAGAATACGTAAAAGGGTACGTATTCTGAAATAATGTAGGTTTACGATACGTACCTTTGGCTCCCATAAACTTATGTCGTCCTGGTAATTTGGATGTTTCGAAAGCTTATGGAAAGAATCTCAAAGGAAAATCCTGTCTGGTATTTGAAAGGAATTCGAATGGAATGTGGCAAGAATTCACATCAACATGCTGAAATATATTTTTTAGTCCTTCAAAGCGATCACTTTCAATTTCTTTATTAACGGTTGTGTGATGGAAGGATATTCTTGTGAAGCTTTTATTTTGGTAAAGGATTTCTTTTAAAAGAAAACTAGTGTATGAGTCACGCGGCTTCGCCCGTTTTAACTTATATATTGGAGTCAAATTTTGCAAAATCTTTACATAAATTGGAGCCTACGTGCTAACTCTGACGTATTAGCTACTTACTGTTAAATTTCTTCTAAACGAGTTCAGTAGATTTTTGCGTAAACATTGAACAAACATACATTCTCACAAATTTTCATATTTATATATTACTAGGATCGTGTAAGAACCAGTCCACCACAAAGTGTGACTGTAAACGCGACAGATTGTGGGTTCGATTCCCACTTTAGGAAATTAAATATTTAATATTTCACCAACATGTTCTTCGCCCTGGTGTCGAGGCAAAGCGCTGCGTTGAGTCCCGCCACTCAACATGTAATGCTAGAGATTTCGCTGGAAAACAAGGAACAGAGTCTTAGCACTAGGTGCCCTCTGCCTATCCTACTGTGTGCGGGATGCAGCGTGACGCTAAATGTAAAAATATATAGCATTCATTGTGTTGATAAAAATAAATAGTTATATAAATACAGGAAGAATTTTGTTTGTTAAAGTTATCTGTTTAATAAAATTTCTTTTTAAAATATTTAATTTTTCTCTAATAAAAAGATGCATAAAAGGTAAATTATTTGATTACATATAAGTCTGGTATAGAGTTTTTAAATAAAAACGTTCGAGGTGAGGGACAAGCCGCAAGAGAGCAGACGTATAAAATGTAAATAATGTACAAAAATAAAGGAAGTAACATCTAAATTTTTGAATCAAATCTAACACAGGATGAAGAATTATGAAATACACTAGTCTATTGAAAAGATTTGTTTTGCTATAAAGAACATAAGACGGACGGACGACATTTTTTTTATTTTAACTTAGTTTTAAATCACAGTCAACGAATCCTTTAAGAGTACCTAAGTAAATAAAGTTTCATCATAGTCGGTTTTTCATTAATAATATTATATTTGAAAATTGCAATGACATCTTTAAAAAAACAGTAAATAAAGTGAACACTAAGTGATGAATGTGAAAAGACCCTACTTAAAAAATACACATCGGTTTTGCGGTAACGAAGTTGGGGTGGGAGTTGAGAAAATATATCAGTACCCTTCTATCTACAGAGGGTGGAGGAAAATACAACCCCTTGTTTGATTATGAGCGCCTGGTATTTCTGCCCAAAAAGGCGGATCAATGACGAGAGTGAATGACAGGAAAATTACTCGAGGAAAATATGATGAGCGAGTGATCGAAATTTTTCACTTCATAATATTATTATATTTTTTAATCAAAATATTATGTTTGTTTTATTTGGAAAGGATTAATATAGCATTTATTATTTATGTATACTTAATAAAAAAACGTAAATATTTTTAATTTTAAAAACTTGCTGAACTTTTTGGAGCTTTTATGTAGCTAGTCCAGTTGAAGATTAATCAATAAAGGAAATATGTAATTAATTATATTTTAAGGAGCTTTGCTTTGGGTTCTACTAGAGAAAAATGCAAAGTTAAAGAAAATTCACCACTTTGATACCGTTCATGCCGTAATAATAATTATTGATTACTTTTATAATTTTCCAAATGTAACATTTTATAAAAGAAAAAGATATATTTATAAATACTTATAATACTTAGTATTTTATTCACCTTTTTTAATAAGAAAACTACGTCATTATCATTTTAACCACCTCTTTCGCTTTAAGCTCAAAAGTAAGTGGCACTTACGACATTATGTAACTATGTATAAGGAAAAGTCTTTATGAATGAAATGGAAATTCCTTTTCCGTTGAAAGGGAAAGCCCTCTAAATAGAAAAGCTCCGAAGTAAGTTTCCACGACATCCGCGTTACTAGGACATCATATTCTACGAAGAAACATTTCCATCTAAGTTATGTGCTACGCAGATCTACGATTTGTGTTTTGGATAAGACATTTAGTAAAATATAACTTATTTTGAAATAATAATATAGATTTCATGAGGTGTCGTGGCGCAGAGGCAACAGCTTGGTTGTGGTTTCGATTCCCACTCGAGCGAATGAAATATTTAATATTGTAATTTCCCTACTCTGGTCAAGGTCAAGCGCGGCGTTCAGTTTCGTAAATTTCTCTGTTCACACACGCACTACACCTTCAGAATTTAGCGGAAACCGGGGAACAGAAGTGTCTTAATGGGAACTAAGTGTTGTCACACTAGGTTTTGAGGCTCCCTTTGCCTACCATGATTTGTATAGAACTTAGAAAGAAAAAGTCAATACATAATATGTATGTAAGCTTCAAAAGAGAATTTAAATACATTACAATAAATACAGATTTTTATAACAAATATGATCATTTGTTAAAAAAAATGTTATACCAACTTGACGAAAGGTAACAAGTGTCGGTGTCTCAATACTAAGTTGTTAAAAATTTCTTTAAGAATTTAAATTTATCTTCGGTAATATATTTATTTAAGTACTTGTAGAATATTTTAAATATTATAATTTTATTTAAAATTTTATGAAATGTAGTCAATGCTATTTTAAACTTACAATATATTACAATTTTAAATAGTTCAAGCTTTATTTATCATATCGCATCCATTCCTTTCTACTCAACTAATAGGGTTGCAAAAATCAATATTTTAGCGCATGCGTTATAAGCGACATTTCTTAAAAACCTCTTCCCGTCTTTGGTATCCTAGTACCGCCGCCCACAAGTCAGACATTTTCCTGCCCTCCTCCAGGCTTTCCCGGAAGCTAAGACCCTCTACTTCCGCTCTGTAGGGCGGCGAAGACGAGGAAATCTGCCCAAGATTTTCCCAAAATTTGTCTTTTGTCAAGGCGATGCTTAGTATATTTTAAAGCTTTGGAGTAACATTGTGGGGAGGGAGGGAGGTAGGGTAGGTAGGGAGGGGGAGGGTAAATCTATTGCGCATGTTCGACGCGCATATTCAACTAGTGGTTAGATTAGGATAGTATAGCCCTACTAATATTAAAATGTTTTTGAGAATGGTTGTACGTTTGTTCCACTTTTAAAACCAAAAACTACTGAACGAATTAAGAATAAAATTTATAGTAATAAAGCTTATACATCAGAATATTATATAGGCTACAATTTATGTAAAGAGATATAGGTATATAAAAAATATTAATTTCAACTTTTATATGTATCCCGCACACAGCAGGGTAGGCAGAGGGAACCTAGTGTTAAGAAACTCCCCACTTTTTGTCGAATTCTGGAGGCATTGCGTGTTGAGTAGCAGAATTCAACGCCGCGCTTTGCCTCGACACCGGAGCAAAGAAATGGTAATATAAATATAAATAAATATTTCCCCTCGAGTGGGGAACCCACAATCAGTCGATTTTACAATCACACTCTATGCCCCTTCGCCACGACTGGCCTTGTTTTTTATTTATTATTATTTATGCAAAAATAATAATATCTAACAAATTTATTTAACATACATTTAAGAACTATTTTACTAAGGGAGAACTTTAAAGGATTCTATTATATATATTATATGATGTATCACAGGTACAGATGTAATATTATAACAAATACCTATAATAGAAAATAATAATATAAAAAATAAAATATATACTATTATTTTCTATTATTTATTAATATAAAGTATAAATTACAAGCTTTATAATTCGTTTTATAAAACAATAATAATTAATGTCCCTATTGAAATAAAAAGAAAAGCAATTTATTTTGTTGAACACATATCTGTTTAATGTTGATGTCAGTCTTTTTATATAAATAAAATACAATAAAATTATTTCTAAAATATTATGTACTACTATTATACATTTATTTCTTGTGATTTCTTTGAACATAATAAAAAAGAAAGTATGTATAGCACAGTGTTCATAGATATTTAAAAAAAATATGCTAGTATAAAAACATATTACAATAAATAAATAGATAATAATTTGATTTACTTAAAAACTATCTAATTTTACTTGCACTACTAAGACTTATAGAATATTATTTTTAAAATATAGCCTCTACGAATACAATATGTACCTATAGGTATATTTATATAATTTTCAAAGAGTCTTAAGTAACATTTTATACAGGGTGGAAGTGTCAGCACCACTTTAAATGGAACCATAGTTTTAAATACTCTATAAAAACCTAATACAATTATTATTCTCAAAAATTAAAAAGTTATTTTTTCAAACAAAATAAATGGTAAAACTATTGTTGTAATATAAAACGGCATTTTTCAAGAACGACGCACACACAACTTTGGTTTCATTTAAAGTGGTGCTGAAACTTCCATCCTGTATATACATTATAGTTATTTTAAAGACAGTTTTTGCCTCACCTAAGAATTGCTTAATAGGATGTTAGCAGAGGTCTACACTCTCAATCGACGACAGTTATGGCAAAGTATCGATATAGAATCGTGTTTATCTTTGGTCTCAATTCAAATTCAGTAGTAGTTGTTGTAATTCTGATCCACAGCAATAACTTTAAATGTTTTCTTATTATTTTCTACTTCTCCAACTAGAGGATAATAAGTGACAAGTTCTAAAATTAAAACCTAAAGCAAAAAAAGAGAGATCAGCGTTAACCCACTGTTTTACATTAACATTGTACGCATATATTAACTATATTTAAACTCAGCATTAAAAAAAATATAAGCTATCTGTACTAAAATATTTACAATAACTAAAATGTTTTCATACATTTATAACATAACATATAATTAATACATATGTATTTAAAATATTATATACAAAATTTGACTATTACCCGGCAAATTTGATAAAGAGGGTATTTCGAAATAAAATGATTCTAAACATGGTACCTACAATAATCAGGCGGGTTCGTGAGTTTCGTTTGTGGTTTCTTGTTTATTAGCAGTAGTAGGTATGATGGGTCCGTGGTTCTTAGCGGGTAGTGTGAAGCAGAGCAGTGAACATACTGAAATTGTATAATTTTTATTTATTAATAATTAGATAAACTAATATTTAAAATTTTCTTAGACTTCTTAATTTAATAGGAGCAATGTCCGACTTTAAACACGAAGGTTGTGACACTCGAGGAAATTATTTACTATTTTCTCTGGTAACAAGATAAGGTCGGCGTTAAGTTATGGAACTTAACGCCGAACTTTGTCTTGAGCGATGGTATTCTATAGGCAATATCACCATTCTTTTGGGTTCACCCTTCATTCTGTGGGAGAGCGGGGTAACTAAAGAGGACGAAGCGCCAAAAACGCCTTTGTATCAACCTCTTCCCTCATGTCTTCATGCTTTACGTGACCGAGGTCTCCACCTACTCCTCTGTTCTCACTTATTTTTCCTTTATAAATCTTTTTCACATTCTTTTATCATATCTTCTCTTCATTATCACTGTAAAAAACTAAACTAAACTATATATATATATATATATATATATATATATATATATATATATATATATAAAAGAAAATAAATAACTCACATATAACAATGCCGCCGAAAAGATAAAAGCTGACCCCACAGTTTGTTTCCAAGAACACGCCGATGAGGTTGGAGGCGGACATCGAACCCACACGACCCATCATCATGGCGAGGCACACTGCCATTGCTCTGGATATAGAAATTAGATGTTCAGTAAAATCTACGTTAATATTATAAGCCTGAAGAGTTTGTTTGGGTATTCGCGCTAATCTCAAGAAATAATAAATAGTTTGAAATTTAAAAAAATATTATTGTTTTGGAATGTTCTTTTATTTATGAGGGTTTATACGTTATGGGTATAGTTATACATGAATGAATGTGAACGGAAAAAAATATAAATTAATCCCTACAATTTCTATTTCAATTTTTGATAAGATTTTTTTTAATTTAGTGTTTAATAAAACATTATATTGTTTTGCCTAAAGCCGGCCCTTGACTCCGTCGTGGCGCAGGGACATAAAGTGTGACTGTAAACACGACTGATTGTAAATTTGCCTACTCGAGGAAATAAAATATTTATTTGAATTTACATTCCCATTTCTTGGATCTGGTGTCGAGCGAAAGCGTTCCGCCACTCAACACGCAATAATACCTCCAGAATTTGTCGAAAAATGGGGAACGGAGTGTCTTAAAATTAGGTTCGCTCTGCCTACCATGCTGTGTGCGGGATACAGCGTGAAGCTGTTCCCCTAAAAACATACTGACTGAGTCGAATTGATAACCTCTTCCTTTTTTTAAGTCGATAAAAATATATATAACCTGTATTTAGTGGGGAACAGTTCAACGGTAACAGCATTCATAAGGCCGATGCACGCCCCGCACATCTGGAATATGGCGAACAAGGCGACCGCCACGGTCTGGTTGTAGACGTGGTGGGCGACGATCCCACAGCTGCCCGTTATAAACAACAGCACCACCAAAATGGTTTTCTTCCCTATATAGTCTACGAGGAATCCCACTATGATGTACATCGAGCAGAACACTAGTCCTATGTATATTGACATTTCAAAGATGGCGGTGTTCATTGTGTCGTCGCAGGATATCTGAAAATTATTGTTATTATTTTATATTATTTTGAAAAGTAATTAGGATGTAGAAACCATTGTGTGTGAATCAATTATTTTCATTTCCTTAATCTCGTAAGAACTTAATTAAATGCGGCGTAGAGTTCAGCCACTCAACACAAGAGGTCTCAACAATCAGTAAACGAATAATTGAATTGGCCTTAGAACATTCAGACTTATTATATCTCAATTTAAAGAGAATATTTACACTCATTCATTGAAAACAATTTTGTTATATTTGGATTATAATATATTTGCAATAATCTTATTGTATAAATATACATTTTTATAAGACCGAATTGGTGAGACTATTTAAATTCAGTAAAATAATTTGAATCTCTAAAAGCAAAGAATTAATAAATATCTATTATAAAAGTTTAAAAAGATTTTTGAATTTTAAGAAATACAGGATATATTTCTTAAAATTCGTAACTGCATAAAGTAAATCATTGAACTAAAGTTTTAAAAAAATAACAATTATTTTGTACCTCTGTGCCATTAGACATTTTCTGTTCAGCTTCCAACACGTCGCAGATACGACTCTCGGCGCCGTCGTGGTTCACGAGAGAATTTAATATCGAAGGGAACCAAATGTAGAAGCCGTTTGTTCTGAAATATGTTAAAAATATCCAGATTGATTATAATATATTTTTTATATGATATGAATTCTGTTTCAATAAAAAAAATGAAACTTAGCGTTAAATCCAGAATGATATACTAATTTAATGATACATCGTCATATGTTTATTTGACTATATAAAGATATCAGCTTCACGCTGTATCCCGTACACAGCAGGGCAGGCCGAGGGAGGTTAGTGTTAAGACACTCCGTTACCCACTTTCCGCCGAATTTCCACCGAACACTTCTGCTCCACACCAGAGCGAAAAAAGGAAAATATAAATTTACATAAATATTTAATTTCCTCGAGTGGGATCGAACCCACAACCAGTCGCACAGGCACACTTTTTGCCCCTGCGCCACGACTGGCCTCTATTCAAAGATATTGTATAGATATCGCGTAATGAATAAATAATCTTGACACACTTTATAGAACACATCTTGAGCACTCAAGATAAAATGAAAATAAATAGTCTTGGTAGTTTCTAATATATATAATTACATTTTATAACTCTAATTACATAACCAAATTTAAAAAAAAAAAATTTTTCAAATAGTCAATTTGTTCTTAAATTTTTTATACAAATAACTTCTTATTTACAGTGTTGTAACATTTAATTTTAAAGTAGATGATCTAGATGTTTTATATCATTAAGGAGATAGTAAACAGCATGTTAGGCAGAAGGAACCTAGTGTTAATACAATGTTTCCCGCGTTCCGCTGAATTTTGCACGGAACACTTTGCATGTTGCCAGGGCGAGGAAATTAAAATAATATTTTCAAAGCACTTTTCACCTTATGCTTTGTTACGTTTTTTTTCAATAATATTATATCTATTAAATTGCATAAATTGAAATTATTTTCCCAAAAAATTACAACATTTATTGTTAGAATTTATTGCATATCTATCAATAAAGGTTTATTTTTATATATACATATACATATTTTAAAATAAGATTAGAAATCGATCATCGATCTTGGCTTCGTCATAATGTCGTAGTAATGTTACTGCGCCTGTTTTTCATGTCATGCATATTCGTAATCATATGATGGATCATGATTAAGAAATTAATTAAATTTCTTTGGGCTTTAATCATATAGATAAAAATGTTATGAATTTTATATAGAACACACTCATTGGTCGTGGGGCTGCGTCATAGCATTTGTAAACGCGGTGGTTATGGGTTCGATTCCCACTCGGGCGAATAAATTATTTTCATTTCCTCGCTCTAGTATCAAGACAAACCTCCTTTCAACAAGTAATATGTTAAATGTGCCATGTCCAAAAATAAAAATCTCGAAGTGGTATTTAAGGCCCACTAATGTTCACAATAGGAATCATTCTACTTAAAAAAATATTACAATACAAGTATGTACGGTCGACAAATCGAGGCCGACCTGAAGCCTGAAGTTTGGCTTTTTGAATTTTTGCGCATTGTTCACGCGAGGAAAAAATAAACAAAAGTAAAAAAAAATAGTAAAATAAAATCAGCGCAGCCACCTACAGCTAACAGGACGGCAACGACTCCGTATTTTTAAGTTTTTTATTATCACAACTTACGTAGCGAATATTCCGAATTGTACAAAGCAAGTGAGGCACGTCCACGGCAGCAGTGGAGTCTTAAACAAGGGCGCTGTTTGATCGCGCATTGATTTTAGTACCGCGACTATTCCTTTACTATCTTCTTTTTTCCCGTCTTGTACTTCAGATATAAGGGTTTTTACCTGAAATTTACAAAATCAAGCTATGTCCTAAATGTTGTACTACAATCTTATTATTAAAATATTAAATGAGGCCGTCGTGACTCGGTGCCACAAATGTCAGTGTGATTGTAAACACAACGGTTGTGGGAGCGATTTCTGCCCGGGAAAATGTATTATTTATTATTTTCATTTTCTCGGTGATTCCTCTGTCTATACCGCTATATAGCAGGCTGAATATAGAACGAAACTTAAAAAAATATAGCCAAATTTTTATTTACTTATAAAAACTTACTGGAAAAGTATCTTGCGGTTTCCAGTAGTTCACAGCATAAATTTGTTTCAAAATCTTCAAGCATTCTTCTGATTTTCCTGAAGCGCTCAAAAATTTGGGACTCTCCGGTGCGAAGAGTAAAAATATTGTACTAATTATGAAAGGGAAAGAGCTCGCAAAAACTAACAAACGCCACGGTCGGTAAGCGATGTTTAGAAATTCAATTGGTAACGAAAACTCTAAGGGAAGGATTAACCAGGAAACGGCTGAAATAAAAGATAAAAATAACATTAATAGATATCTACTAAATATAATATATTGAGGCCAGTCGTGGCACAGCCCACAACCGACTGTAAAACCGACTGGTTGTGAGTTCGATCCCCACTCGAGGAGATGAAATATTTACTTAAATTTATATTTTCATTTCTCCGCTCTGGTGTGGAGGACAAGCGTGGCGTTGAGTTCTGCCACTCAACACGCAATTCCTCGAGAATTCGGCAGAAAGTGGGGAACAGAGTATCTTAACGCTAGGTCTCCCTCTGCCTACCCTGCTGTGAGCGGGATACAGCGTGAAGCTGATTTATTTGTTTTTTTTTTATTAAATATGCCGAATATAAGCTATAAAAGTATTTTTTTTTAAAATACCTAAGTTGACACCGATACAAAAATAACACATTTAAGATACAGAAATTAAAAATGTAATGAACGACCTTCAAGTTATAAAATGTTTTTGCTTTTTGTTTTAGTTTGTGCTCTAAGTTTTTGCTCTTTTTGTTTAAGTTGTTATGTAGGTAAAATTTTAAAATTTGTTATTATTTCTTTTTTAATAATTTTATTTCAAATTATTAAACGCTGTTCTGTGTTTATTTTGAAATTATTACAATTAGAAAACATAAGGTACAAAATATGTAAGTAAACGTGAGTGTGATAATAATTTAATTAAATGTTGCGCACGATATTGTGATAAGTATGAATAAAAATATTATTAATAACGCAAAACGAATTATTGCAAAATATATAGGACGGATACATAATAATAGACTTAATGAATATATTTTCTTTGTAATAGATATTCTATGTCAAATTACAGAAAATAATAAATATTCTTACCAGGCAATACTACAGTCCCAATACCGACGAAGGAAGATCCGAAGGCGACCATTTTGTCACGGTGTTGCATGTTTGTGAATTCACCTAAATACGTGTACACTATTGACGATGGCCCCGCCATGCTGGAAATATATATATTTTTTAACATTTTTAATTATTCGTAGGTGGAATTCTTGGTCAACTCAACTCGCTCCCAGGGCGAGGAAATGGACATAATTAATATTTCATTCGTTCGAGTGGAAATTGAACAAATTCGATACTATATAAAAAATAATAATCAATAAAAATAACAAAACATTTCTCTTAATAATATGAAATGAGGGAATAAATTAATTAATAAAACAAAAAATACTTACAACATAGCAGAAATAAACGCGAAAAGTCCAAAAGAGATCATGTCAGGTGCAAAACTAGACAGGGCAGCGAATGTGGCTGAGATTATCATTGCGAATATCATGATGAAGCGGCGCCCCTTCGTGTCCGCCAACCAGCCCCAGAAGTACGACGTTAGGATTATAGCTGTCAAGATATAAGGTTTTCTACATAAACGTTTATTTCGTATAATACAATAGAATTCGTTGAAATAAAAAAAAAAGTAGTAAACGGTGGAAAGTGGGAAATGGAGTGTCTTGAAACTGAGTTCCTCCTGCCTACCCTGTTATATGCGGAATACAGCGTGCAGCTAAAAACGGTTAAGTGTGAGTTGGACTCGCCCACCGAGGCTTCTGTACCAATTCAGGATTGTACGGCAACGAGAAATATAACTTATAAAAATTTACAAACTTATGTTTACGGGCATATACTTTTATTTTCTGTGAAATTAACTACAAATATAAGTTTGTAATAACTTTTTTTCTATGAAATACCCATAAATTTACACTTTTCGGATTTTCCTCTTTATTTGTATTGTAAAATCTTATTTTTTTGGGTATTTTATAGAAAAAATTAACTACAAACTTATATTTATAGTTCATTTCATGCAAATGAGTATGTATGTCCTCAGACTTAAGTTTGTCAAGTTTATAAAACTTCTAAACTAAGTTGTACTTCTTGAGCTACAATTCTACGGAAGCCTCCAGACCCTTTCGTATACTATAAGATAATTACGTACGTTTTAAAAATTATAAATATAATTTACCTAGGAAAGGTATTGCAGCAAGCCATCCTCTTTGCTGCATAGTAAGGTCCAGGTCACACTGTGCAGCTGGCAGGACGTAGCCCATCACCAAGCTCTGCATGATCACTCCCATGAGAATAAAACCACTGAGCAGCATATGCACGATGTTGTATAAGCCGAAACCTATTATACAAATTTAATAATATATAAAAAAAATTAAGTTGATTTCTTTTAGTAAGTAAATGTAATGCTATGTCTAAAAGATTGAGTAGGTATCTGCGATACATAATACCATGGTGACTATGTAATGTGATATTCTACATAATACTATAATACATGAGAAAAAAACATTAAATATAAAAATAATATTTATACATTGAATATTCTTAGTAATATATACAAAAAAATCCCAAAGGTGTAAGGTATCGGTCATCTCTATAAGAGATTTTGTCTATCAAACCTGTGGAAGTCACTCGTCCGGAGTGAAAGGTACAATTTAAGAATATTAAAATATTAAAACTGAATATAAAGAAATAAAATAGTAAAAAAACATTAAATTACTAATAAAAAAAGGTTGCTCCGGAATTTTCAGTTGTATGACATAATATAGTACAATAGGTTTAATCACTTACTAAAAATGCGAAGAGATAAAATAATGTTAAAAATCGGAAGCGGGTAACGTTTTTAAAGAAACACGTTAAAAACACACATCGTCTATATGATTCTAAACTATTTTGAAAGAGATACTATGTAATTGCAATAAGTGATATGTATCACCTACTAACAATACTTCACACTAGTTTCCTTCCAACAGGGGCCGTCACTTACAAGCGAGTGCCCCCGATTGACACAATTCCACTGCTTTTATAGTTATTTTCCATCTAAATCTACCCTC
>JAATLQ010032334.1:0-28455 GCA_013421005.1 Heliconius erato x Heliconius himera | reverse complement strand
TGTTAAAAATCGGAAGCGGGTAACGTTTTTAAAGAAACACGTTAAAAACACACATCGTCTATATGATTCTAAACTATTTTGAAAGAGATACTATGTAATTGCAATAAGTGATATGTATCACCTACTAACAATACTTCACACTAGTTTCCTTCCAACAGGGGCCGTCACTTACAAGCGAGTGCCCCCGATTGACACAATTCCACTGCTTTTATAGTTATTTTCCATCTAAATCTACCCTCTTTTACACGAGTACGCTAACAATAATTACAACTAATCTACTAAATGGTATTTATTTTTTTGGTAATAGGTACAGATTAAAATGGTCTCACTCATTCAAGGTCGTATTCATTATGAATACAATTTAAGGGTCATTGTAGTCAATGATATTTTAGAAGCAATTCAATTGCTTATAAACTTGTTTGGAAATGAAGATGACCAAAAACAGTTGTGTACAAGAATGTTGTTTTAAGTTAATTATTTTATTACAAAACATGAAACGCTTAAAAAAAAATAAATAATAAAGATTAATAAATATTCTATATCGCATAGAATTTTTCTGAGCAAGTTTCATTTGCAGCCTTATGAGAACAGCATCGTGTGGACGTGATTATTGTAAATTCAAAAGCCTACACGTAAAAATGTTATAAACACGCATGTCTTTAAATTTCTACCAGTCACGTATTTACGTTTAATAAAAAAATTAAAATAGCACATTCAAACTAAATAAACATTCAAAATACACATTTTAAATGAAATTATTTTAACCGGATTAATCGCGTATATTTAAAACACATCGCGTATATCATCGATCGAACAAAGAGAAGCATCGGTGTTAGGGTAAAGGAACACATCTCCGATACCAAGAATGGGCATGTATCGAAGTCAGCTGTGTGTGAGCATACTGTGGATAAACCTAGCCGTTATATTAGGTTTGATAAACCCCAAATCCTCGCTAAGGAAAACAGATATATATTTCTAGAATGATCTCGCGGATCATTTTTTCGCGGCTATTGAAATACAAAAACATCCTAATTTCAATAGAGAGGATGGCTGGAAACTTCTTACCACCTGGGACCCACTCATAAAATCATTGACGTCTCAAACCCACCAATGGTGGTGGGCCACCATACCAGAGGGCAAGAGAAGTACGCGAGGCAATTAAGAAATCGTTGGCGGTAGTTTGATATAATAATAACGTCAACTGACAGACGAATGCCACCTCAGTCTACCCGTGACCACGGACTACTGCAAAGTGTTCGAAACGTCGGGTTTCCAAAATATAAAATCTTTAAATATACGCGATTAATCCGGTTAAAATAGTTTCATTTAGAATGTGTAATAATCGTGAAAATCAAAGAACTTATTATTCAAACTACACTTAATTTAAATAACAAGCAATTTCAAATTATCGTTTTTAATTTTTTTTACTTGAAGTTAATAGCTATCTATCTGGCTAATAGCCAATAGGGCTATTAGTCCTATTGGCTTTTACTTCGACGTCAGTTGGGTAGGGTTTTTGTTCATGAAAGATTGCAAGCACTACGTGGCTTCCAGGAAGGATGTTGTCGGCAGCAGTGGCATCCCTTGTGGGACCCGAAACTAGATGATCGAGCTGCTCCCAGCCCGAATATTCGCCTTACAATCAAAACCTATAGGTTAGTTCCCCTTACAATTATGAAGTGAGAACTTAAATACAAATAAATAAAAAAATATATACTTTATAATTATTTCATAGATAAAAATCATTACATTTGTACTTAATTTCATACAAACAATACTTGAGGCCAGTTGTGGCGCAGGGGCACAAAATGTGACTGTCAACGCGATAGGTTGTGAGTTCAATCCCACTTGAGAAAACGAAATATTATTTAAATTTATATTTTCATTTTTTCGTTGTGGTGTCGATTCAAAGCGCGGCGTTGCGTCCCGCCACTCAACACACTATACTTCCCGAATTCACAGCCAGCCATCATCATACAGCCTTCAACTGAATTTATTTCATTATTTTTTTTGGATTTCACACAAAACAAGCGCATACGTGCGCCCGTAAACTTAAGTTTGTTAATTTTAATAAATTTTTCTTCCAATTGATCCTGAAATAATACAGAACCGGCGCGAGCGAGTGCGATTCGCACTTGACCAGTCTTTTGTATTATCAATGCTACATCTTATATTTAAACATATTATATTGTTCACAGATAACGGTAGTTTATAATTTATATAACACGAGTGGGGGCATGTAATTATGTTACTAATTCTTACTTAAACAAACTGTTTTTACGTCTAAGTCTCGTTGATTTTGCTATTTGCATTGCATGAAGAGGCTTTATATTGTTTGTGGTAGTATTAAAAATACTAAGATAAAGTATGTGTTAACACTTGGGAAACCCCATATTACTAACAATTTGGAAAACACGACGAAATAACAACGACCAATGTTTAACTTGGTGTTATATTTTTTAAAGATTGAGTTGCGAAACTCAACGCCGCACGTACACGACTTAGGAAGTATTTATATGACACAACGAAATAATTGGTGATGATTTTAAGGCACACTCAACGGAATGTGTCAATTATTATGCCTACAATTTATTTTTTTACGTTGGAATTGGAATTGAATTATACTGACAATTAGATTTTATCAATTTTGAAATAAGTTGAAATTAAAATTCAAAATAATGCTTAAGATATATACTTAGCATTGCTATATTATTATCAGATCAGATTTGATACTGATTATTTATTATTTTCAAAAATATGTATATGCTTTAATTTGTATTGTATAAGACTCAAATAAAAATAATTAATAAAATATAGTTATTATGATATTTGTTGGAATCTATTAAATTACTTTTATATAAGAATATTTATTATCACACATACATATTTTTAAAATTTTAAATACATTATAAAACATTCCTTTAGACTTATTTTATTTAATAGTATCCATAGTCTTAGGTTTCCAATCCATGAATAACTACGCATAATAAGTATTTTAACTTATAAGGTGAAATATTGTTGCCATTGTGAAAAATAAAAGAATATGGTTGATTGTAGACTCAACACTAATATTTTTTTAGCAAATCTTCCTTATATTTTGAATAAATTATTTTTGTTGCCAGTCGCTAGTCGGGTTAGTTAAATCTTATCAGGTGTAACAAAATAATTTATTGACCAGCTTTTATTAAACTATTAAGGATTATTTTTTATGGCAGAGGAAAATTTATAAAGCCAAAAAAAATTACAACAACAGCTCCGATAAGTGATAAATTTTGTATCACTGTCTGTCTCAAGTAGCGTTTCTTATCATATTTATAGTGGGTTTGGTATAATCGGCGTGGTACCTTTAAAAATACGGAGAAAGTACAATAATGACGGTCACTTTTGTAATAAAAAGGCATTTCCAAACGTATTTTCAATGATTTTTTATTAGTTTTTTAATTATTTTAATAAATCAAAATAAATCACAAACACAGCAGGGTAGGTAGAGGAACCTGGTGTAAAGACACACCGTTCCCCCATTTCCGGCAAGTTCTGGAGGCATTACGTGTTGAGTGGCGGAATTCAACGCTGCGCTTTGCCTCGACACCAATGCGAAGAAATGAAAATATAAAGTAGTAAGTAAATATTTTATCTCCTCAAGTGGGGATCGAACCCACAACCAGTCGATTTTACAGTCACACTTTGTGCCCCTGCGCCACGACTGGTCTCATTATATAGATTTTACTATTATTAAAAAAAAAACTATAATTCTTAAAAAATTACTAAAATTCCGTAATATTACGATAAATTTCGAAAGTCTTATAATATACAAATAATAATATATTTACGTCTTACTGTAAATAATAGTACAAGGCATAACAGTTTTTATTCTTATAATTTTTTTTAAAAGTTTATCTTTTTTTCATACAGGTTCTGTTAAAAATTTAAACCTATTGAAACATAAATAACAGCAGCATAACGTCACATATTTCGAGTAATAAATCTATATAAATAACCTATAAGTTATAAAATGATTTGGTGAAATTAGATCCAAATATTACATCATAACGTTCATATTAATAAGTTCAAGCTGAGAGCCAAGTGTGAACTAATAACACGATTGTAATTCGTCTATTGCGAGAAACATTGAGAGCCTTTTCACTAATTTTATGTCTTTCTTTTTATCTATTTTTTTTTAAATATAGGTTTTCTTATATTCACATTATATTCAAAAAGCTTTTTAGTCTGCTCTTTGTTTAGGTTAGGTTAGGTTAGGTTAGGTTAGGCAAAGCGCGGCGTTGAGTTCCGCCACTCAACACACAATGCCTTCAAAATTATAGGTAGGTAAACCCGCGCCTCCTGGAAGCCGACCAGGAGGCGCGGGTTCAAATCCCGCTACGTTCAAATTTTTATACGTTTTCTAAATAAATATTTTTCTTTCCGCCGTGTGGATTAACACTTTAATAAACTCAAAAAAATGTAAAGCAATTATTTTTTAAAATAGTTTTCATCTATAGGGCCAGATGTATTAATAAATGCATACAGGAGTGAATCGTTTTAAATGTAAACAGTAAACGCACTTGTTGTGACTATAAATAGTAAATATTATTAAAACGTCGGGTTAATAGATGTGTGTTTAGCACTTTACTGGAAGCAAAACAAATAAATCTAGTTTATTTCGAGTATTTAAAATTAGATAATATATTAAGTAGTCAGATATATTGAGTAAGTATTTTAATATATAATTATATCTATAAGTTTTGCTCATATGATAATAAAAAAGAAATCATAATAAGTTTTAATAGTTTAGTTTTTTTTTTTGAGTTTCACGCTGTATCCCGCACATAAGAGTAAGCAGGGGAAACCTAGGAACCTAATGTTAGGACACGCCGTTCCCCAATTTCCGCCGAATTTTTCGAAACATTGCGTGTTGAGTAGCGGTATTTGCTTTGGTGCTAGATTAAAGAAATGAAAATATTAATAAATAATAATTTATGTCCTCGGGTGATTGGGGTTTGAACCCACAAGCGTCGCGTTAAAGTCACACCCTTGTGCCCGTGCACCACTATAGCCTCAAATTAAATTAAAATAAAAAATAATAATATTTATAGTAATAATAGAGACCAGTTGTGACGTAGGGGCAGAAAGTGCGGGAGGTATTTAAATATTTAATATGTTCAACTCCTCGCCCTGGTGTCGAGGCAAACCGCCACTCAACAGGCAATGCCTCTAGAATTCATCGGAAAATGTAGAACGGAGTGTCTTAACACTAGCTTCCCTCTGCCTACCTTGTGTGAAGGGAAGCTTAAAAAAAGGGTTCAATAAAATTATGTTTACTAAAAAAAAAAAATATTACGTATACAGTAAGTTGCAAAACAGAATTATAATAATACGTAGCACATGTTACTACGTTTGGTGTTGACTATTGATGATGTCAAGTCGGATGTTTCACTGCTCCCATTATGATCTATTACGCAGATATCACGATAAAATATATTTTAAGAGCTTAATATAGATGTAAATAATTATTATTTGATTTTCGTTATTGTTAAAATTATATGTACTTTTTCAAATTTTTTTATTCTGTACAGTACGTAAAGGGACAACTTCCCTTTACGTACTGTTCGTGAGGCTGTCGTGGTGTAGCGGCACAGAGTGTGACTGTAACAATACTCGATGATTTTGGGTTTTGTGTCTCACTCGGGGGAATCAATTATTTTAATTTACTTTCTCTAGTAAATCAGACACTGCGTTGAGTTACGCAACGTAACAGGTATTTGAGTGAGGAACGGAGTGCCTTATTACTACGTTCCCTCTGTCTACCCTGCTATATATGGGATACAGCGTGAGGTTATAAACAAAAGTTGTTCGTTACTATGGTACTAGTACTACTACTATTACAGTCTATGTCTTAATTGCTCAGACTATGTGAGATGAGAAATTAATACGACTTATTAGCGATATAAAATTATATAAATTTAAAAAAATCAGCTTCACGTTTTATCCCGCACAAAGCAGGGTAAGAAGAGGGAAATTAGTGTTAAGACACACCATTACCCACTTTTCTGGAGGCATGGCGTGTTGAGTGGCGGAACTCAGCGCCTCACTTTGCCTCTACACCAGAGCGAAGAAATGAAAATATAAATGTAAATAAATATTTCAATTCCTCGAGTGCGGATCGAACCCACAGCCAGTCGATATTACAGTAACACTTTGTGCCTCTGCGCCACGATTGGCCTCATATTTATATATAAATATATATAAATTAAGATGGACATATTTTATGAAAGTTATGTCAGTGACATTTAACTTTATTTTTAATTACCACCCGTCGAGACACGTGTTGGATGACGTATTATAACGCCACACCTTATCTAATAAGAAACAATATTTATCTACTTTTTTAGCTAAGTGGAGACGTCTATGAATCCGCGATACTTGTAGTTTTTTTTATTTTATTAAAGCAAACAATATTAAGTAATTATAGTCCAATAATAAAAATAGGTTTTTAAAATTATAGGAATTGTTACGTAAATAGGTTTTATTAAATTTACCTACTTACTTTATATTGAGCTGAATGGAGATTGATTTATTTGGTTTTATATGATTCAAATGAACTGGATAAGCGAAAAATGTTTTTATTTTGTTTTTTTAGCGTTTAAAGAGGGAACCTAGTTTTAAGATAGGAGGCATTACGTGTTGAGTGGTGCAACTCAACGCCAGAGCGAAAAAATGAAAATATTTCATTTTCTAGAGTAGGAATCTCACCCACAACCTGTCACGTTTACAGTAATATGCCAGTGTTCCTGCACCATGACTGACCTCTTATAATTTCGTTAAAAATACTACTGCAATTTATTAATCATATTTTAACTTTTATAGCGTTTAGTCTTACATTTAATTTCTTATTTTTACAACACCTATAAATACAAACTTGTCCTTCCAATTTTTACTACAGATTGACAATGACCCCTGTTAAAAATAAATACGATTTAAAACTATTAATAAATTAATATGTAATATATCAAATTTTATGTTATCAGATAAAATTCTTAAACTATATGAGGCGATTTGCTCTAAAATTAGATATGGCAAAAAGGAAATGATAAAAAAATATTTTACACTATTTTAGTAAAAAAAATTTCGCTGTCTCTTTCATAATTGTCAATTATTAAGTCATTAGATTTAATCATTTTGTAGCGATTTCTGTAACAGAATACTTAATGCTCAGGTTCTTTCTATTTACTGTAAACAGCAAATATTGATATGTACGTAAATGAACGTACGTGTGTCAAATAATAATAAGAAAGGTAATTAATTTTTTTTTTTACTTTTACTATTTTATGAAATCATGTTAAAGAGGTTTTTGATTTTTTTCTCTCTCTCGAAACGCCATTAAAGAACTGACCTAATATTTTTTTGACATTTCTCATTTACATTTATATAGGAACAGTGGCAGAAGTTATTACTGTTTCATATGTAAAGAAAATATATATCTTTTAGGTAATTATTTATAATTAAATATGCAAAAATTATTAAGAACGCAGGGAGGATAATTAAATATGAATCCTATAAAATCCTTTCAGGATATAGAAATTGTTAACAATGGTTTTCCCTAATAATTAATTCATCAATAATATATTTACGGTCTGTAGTTCAATTATTTTTTTTTTATTACCGGAAGCCTACAATTAAGCTCTGTTTTATACTAACCTAATACTAACCTAAAATCTTTATTTATTTAAAATCTATTATTTCAGCATCTTAAATTTGTTTTGTATATATTATTAATAAAAAGAAAACAATTTTATATCTTCTTTTTTTTATATTGCCCAGATAAATAACTATAAGACAAAGAAACGTATGATGACGAGTGGAAGTTCATTAACACGATATCCAAAGAACAAACTTAAAGTTCATTTTCTTATCAAGAAATCATTTCATCATAAAAAATTGTTTTAATCATAAAAAAAACCATTATTGATTGAAAAAAAAACGTAAAGATGGATTCTGTCATGTAACAAATTATATCTTTACGTGACCGTAAATATTTATATAAAGATATGATATATTAAGTTGCAGTTTTCTTACCAAAAAATGAAACTAAAATAAGATAGTAGCTAAAAAAAGTGACGTCATAAGATAATATAATTGGTAATAGAATATTTTAATATCAATATCGAACCAGTCGGGTTTTTTTTTTATTTTGTACTAGCTTTTGTCATCGTATACATTTCTTTTCATTATTTTTATTTTTAAATATTACTTAGAACTAGACTTATTATATTATATATACATACATTCCTATATTTATACGATAATATGTATAGGTTATTTTGTTCTTGTGTTTAATTTTATGATAAATATTTAAATGATATTATTTTTTTATATATATAGGTGTAGTTAACTTTATTGTTAATGTAAGAGAAATAGAAATTATATTTTAAACTATTTTAAATGTTTCACGTCGTATCCCACGTATAATAGAGAAGGCAGTGTCAACCTAGCTCTAAGACCATGCCGTTCTTCACTTTTTGCTTAATTTTCAAAACATTGCTTCTAAGTTGGAGTTGCTGGAGTTCATCGCCGCGCTTTGTCTTGCTATCAGAGCGAGGAAATGAAATTAATTCATTCCCCCGAGTGGGTCTGAAGCTCAGTCATTGCATTACGACGACCTATAATGGTGTCTTGTTAGTATTTATTTACTCTTAGTTTATGGTGTCTTGTTAGTATTTATTTACTCTTCTTATTTATTTACTCTCTCTTATTAGATATATTTACTCTTTTATTGTGAAATCTAAATACACGTAAATATATTTAATCTATCAAAGGAGATTAAGGCCAAGGTTACCCTAGTTCCATTGATTTACTCAAATTACGCATGATATTATAATTAAAAAATATTTTTTATGTAGACTCACTTTATTTACTTACATGATTCGATTTTAGAACATGCTTTGATACATACTTATAACGAAAAAGAAAAGCTAGTAACAAATATTTTCTTAAGAGAGTGTAATATTATTAGTAGATAGGTATTAATAATATTTGCGGGTTTTGAATAAATTAATATGAAGATTTTTTTGTCAACATTCAAAGCGAGAAAGCTTTTCTCAACCAAATTCAATCAAATTTATTGGTACACCTATCTGATTTATCAATAGGAAATGGGCTATTTTCCTTTTATTCTTATTATTTTTTAATGACACTTTTCTAGACAGATTGTAATTGATAAGAAAATATTGATTGCTTAAGGAAAAAGATTATGAAAAGATACTCTGAAACATTTGTAATAAACAACTTTGCTTAACAATAAATTAATTGTTTCAATATAAGGTTATTTACAATAAAATACCGCCATGATTACGCAGTAGTAATTCTCATTTGTAAAAAAAACTAAAACACACTTAGGCGTTTCTAGTAGTAGTAGTAGTGGTAGTTTTCAAAAATTTACTAACTCGATTTGTAGTATATTGCTTGTTATATTTTATAAATAAAATATTTATTATAAATATAAATATTGTTACATAAAAAAACATTCCTCAGCTTCAGGCTGTATCCCGCACACAGCAGGGTAGGCAGAGGGAACCTAGTGTTAAGACACTCCGTTCCCCACTTTCTGCCGAATTTTGGAGGCATTGCGTGTTAAGTGGCAGAACTCAACGCCGTAAAAACATTCTTCTATAACTTATAGTCGTCAATACCAATACTAGATTAAGTATCATACGCTCAAAAAGTATATTTTTCTAAATAAACAGTAACTGCATATGTATAATTGGTGAACGCGGGAAAAAACAAGCCTTGAATTACACGGCAGGTAAACATTAAAATTTTTATAAATTTAGCATTAATTAGCTTTTTAAAAATATAATATTTAGAAACATATACAGTTCTTTTAATTTCAATTGTACATATATTTATGAAGAATAAACACTTTTAAATTAAAATAATTTTAATAAACTTACCAGTTTCGACCATAGCTTCTTCGAGCGTTGCAATAGAGACATCTTGTTTGGCGCCTTTTTCCATTTTTCCGCTTACCACCATTGTGTCGAACGTCTAAACAGAAAACATCAAGTTTTATGTATTTATCTATTTTATTAATTAGTAAAACATAAATAAATTAATTGCAATTCACGATTAAAAACTAAAATATTTAATAATTTAGAATTGAAAAAATATTTATTAAAATTAAAATACCTTCAAAGGATGAATGATTTATTACACAATTATATTTTACATGAATAAAAAAAAATACGATTGACGATAGTTAATAATCACTGTCCTTTACTGAACGCTGTCATCAGGCCGACTAAAGAGTGAAATTATAAATAATTGACTTAGAATATGAAATCCATCGGAATCAGAATTGATAGTAGCGATGAATCAAAACAGTACGTCCTATAGATTAAAAACAAGATAGATACAGCACGTTAATTATTTGCTTATTTTGTTAAATTTATGCATATAGAGATATGAAAGGCGGATTTAATTTATTAAAAATTGATGAAACGAATAAAAAGATCAGTGTATCAAGGTAACTCTTGTGTCAAATTAAACTTTATTAAATAAGGGATATATATATTTAAATAATATATAAACTCTAGATAATTATCATATTTCAGTTTCATTCATTCATATTTAAGTTTTCGGTTCGTGATTTCACTCCTGTAAGAGGCTTGTATACTCTATCGGTATTATATTCATTACTTTGACTATTTTACGAGTACTTTAGGTCTGTAGTTTATCCAATAAACTTTACACTTGTGGACACTTCACGTAAGGAGAACAGCAATAAATTCCTTAGTATGCTCCGTATTTATTTGTGTATACCATCGTTATTTCTTTATATTTTAAACATAAACTAGTAGGATATTCCGCTTCAGTCCTAATAATAAGCTAATAATATGAATGTGAAAGTTTGTTTATTCAATGAACACTAGATTAAACTTTACAGTTATATAGCTTATATTAATTTTTTATTCCCTTTGTAGTGCCAAATACGTATTTTTTTGCGATATAAACGGCCCTATCCTTTTTTTTAAGTAAATGTAGAAATACATTTTTTTCAAGAAGTCATGGGACCGTAGATTAGAGTATATGATTTGAATTTTATCTCGATATCGCTTCCTGAGATAAAGAGACAGACAGACAGACGGACGGACAACAAAGTGATCTTACAAAGGTTCCTTTTTTCCTTAACTGCACTCATTGTGTATAAAGTTTACTAAAATTATAAGCTTATATATGCTTATATAATTGTGTCTATTATCTTCAAATATGTATTTTATTTCTCGGTTACTCGGATTTTAATTTTTTTTTTTTTTACAATAAATTATAAGTATATATCACTTTTTTATTTATCTGCTTATTGAAGTAATATAAATAGTTTAAATAATGATTGATGAAGATTATTTCACTATATAGGGGGGTAGATAAAAAATATATATATTATTTTATTTAATTTTTATTTGGTATAAGTCCGCCTGTTGTCGGGCGGAATATAGATAGCACGCAAAAGTTCCTTTCCTTTGTAAGTCATCGATATTTTTCTTATCTGGTAATCCACTAGCTTTATTTGTTTAGTGAAAGATTTTCAATGTCAAATATTATTGTGCAATTTTTTATCTTCACACACGTTTTGGCAAGTTGTGGCAGAACGTCCTTATGTGACAGTGCACCAATACTTCTCTAATTTCCGCATGTTTTCAATATGAATTAAGATAAAAATGTAATAATATTTTTTTTAATTGTTTATATATCTTATTGTGTAAAGGTTTTTTTTTATTTTTTAAAGTGGACATACTATTTTGCAGTAGGCATGGATATCCATGCCTATATAGCCAGAACATATAAAACACCAAAAAACCTATAAAAATGCAAATATATAATTTCGTTTATAAATATTAATATTTAAATGTGTTTGTTTTATGTTTTTGAAGAACTTGTTATTCGCACTAAGCTTTCCTCAAATATTATTTAAGAAATTTTTACGTTACATTGTGATTGGCTTTAACTTATATTTATTTATACTTAATCCAACGCAGACACGTTGGATCTTATTAAGACAAAATATTTTTATATAGAATAAACCTAACAGCCTTGCTAGAAATACCACGATATTATTCTTTCTTTTGTGATTATTATTGTTATTTACTTCACGTTTAGTGTTTTTTTTATGGACCTTTTCCATAATAAAAAAACACTAAACGTGCATAAGGCAAACGAGCGTGCGGATCACCTGATGGTAAGTGATTACCTGAGGAGCTACAGGTGACGTGCCGGCCTTGAAGATGGGTTGGGCGCCGGAGCCCGACATTACCTGACGCGAAACGCAGTGGCATAAAGCCACTACTTCACACCGGTTTTAAATGCCGGAGGTGGTAAAGATCCGGTCGAGTCTGCCCAAAGTGTTATATGCTCCAGCCTCTATTCCACATGCACTGCCCATTTTTCAAGATATTGCATATTGAGTGGCCCTACGGTGAGTGTCCACGTTCACTTTGTCTTCTTACTAGACGATTATTTATAGGGTTATGAAATTATTCCATTCCGTTGAGAAGGAAACGAAACAACAACACACATTACAATTAAGTTAAGCCTAGTAAAAGATATAATCGTTTTTAACTTTTTATTTTTTTACTTTTTCCCCATTTTTACCCCATTCGGGACAATTAATAATTTTTATTTTCCTGCTCTAATAAAACAAAAGTGCAGCGTTGAGTTCCGAGACTCAGCGCGCAGTGTTCCGAATACGGGCACACGCTGAATGATAGAGTGTCTCAAGACTAGTTTCCCACTCCTAAATGTAGGAAAAAGTGTTAGAAAACTCCGTCCATCGTTAGATAAGCATTTCATAAAGCGGTATTAATTTTATTATGCTTTATATTTGTTGTAAATTATTAGGGAAATTTAGATAAAAATTATTTTATTATGATTTACGATGGCTATGTTGTCGCTATGTTGCGATCAGAAGTTCTTTCGTCATCGCAGGTTCAATATGTCACATTCGTTTGTGTAAACATTTTTTACTGTGATAAAAAAAAAATGTAATTTTTTTTCCTTAAAATAAAATTTTTGTGTTTCTACTAAAGAAAATTATCCGTATCCGTATTTTAATATTTTTTTTTATTTTATTTTTCGTCGAATATAATATTTTAAATTTAGAATGATGCAAAATATTAAAAGCAATTAAATTTCTAAACTCTTATTTCATACATCTTATATTTTTTTTACTGTAATATATATTTATATTATATTTTTTTGGAAATAGAGAATATTTAAATTAATCTTTATATTTTAAATTTTATCATAATAATATTTAAAGTCCTAAGATTCAAAATATTTACATATAGTAAATTAACACTTACCTATCTGTCAGTTTGATAAGTCTTAAACACTAAAAATCTCTAAGCCTAAAAATTTACTCAAAATCAAGTATGAAGATAACACATAGTTTATCATTTACTTCTTAGTTATAAATATACATATATTATTATCTTTCATTTACGGCAACTTTACGTTGTATATCGCATACAGCAGAGTAGGCAGATTGAACCTAGTGTTAAGACACTCCGTTCTTCACTTTTTACGTTGATTTGGACTTTTACATCTAGGACAATATGATCTGGGAGACCATTGGGAGACAAAGATGTTCTTAAGCGCCACATGAGGAGATGTGACCTGGATCCAAATAAATGGGAGACTTTGGCTGCGGATCGGCAACACTGGAGACGCACTGTTGGATTTAAGGTTTCAGAGTTTGAGAAGAAGCGAAGAGACGAGCTCAATTTTAAACGCGATGAGCTCAAGGCCCGCACACCTGAGGTGATCTATTATAACTATGTCGGGGGAGTGCTGACATGCAGCATATGTGGCCGCAATTTTTCGGCAAAGATCGGCTATGTCAGTCACTTAAGAGCACACCAGCGAAGCTCTTGTTAGTCGGACGTCAGTCGCCGTGGCCGAAAACGGTCAGGATATATATATATATATGTTTGCTGACGTAATTAAAATTATATTTCAGTTATATTTAATATACAAGTATATTTATTAAGAGCTTAATTTTTAATGAAATATTTACAAAGGGCGATTCTAGGTTCAAGTGAAATGCGACGGAAATATTTATAATGTAACTAAAACTTCAACAGGGCAGTCAAGACACGGGCACGTCGGGTGGGTACGAGCGTGAGACGTGTAAGCTCGATGGTTATGGGTTCGATTCCCACTAAACCATAAGCGCGGCGTTGAGTTTCACCACTTAACATTGCCTTGTGAATATCGTGGATAATGTGAAAAGGAAGTGTCTTAATGGAAACGGAGTGCCTTAATGGAAACGGAGTGCCTTAACATTAAGTTCCGAGGCTCGCCTCCCCCTATCTTGCTATGTGCATGAAGATAAAAAAAAACTTCAACAAACTGGTAAGACTCGTTTGAATAACTTAATTTAAAGGATTTTGTGAATCTAATAGTACTATATTTTACGATTGGAGATAGATCATTGCGTAGTTTCAAAGATAGTATATTTTATATGTTATTTTTACATCAATTAATCTGATGTAATAGGTAGCGACTTAGACATTTTTCAATGGAAAAATATCGGTCATTGTCAGGGTCAGAGACTGGTTATCTTAAGTTTAAAATATTTTTAATCAACCAATTTTTAATTATAAGTACGACGTTTGGTGATAAGTGGAAAAATAAAATTTAAAATATTAATACATACATTTTCCAACGCCCCATACGTTTTCACATGCACTTTGAAAGTTTTTTTTTTTTTGGAACAAAGACGAAGGTCACAACGAAAGGCAGTTTCTAAAATAATTAATTTAAAAAATATATGTTTTATATTCTATTTCATCAAAGTTTGTGTGTACGAGCTTAGAATTTCACCGCGACTGGTGAAGTGACGGCGGCCAACCCTGTTATATGTTGTATCGCGAGTAATTAAATCGTATAGTATCTTTTGTTAGCGATAAGGAGCCGCGGGAGTTCTACAGATCATAGGCTAAAATGATATAATATAATGAACGGTATCTTCCATTTAAACTAAATTATTATAATAAATATTAGGTACAATTTTTTAAATTTTTTGATGAAACTCATATTTTTAATAGGTAATATGTCTAAAACGTTATCTCTATAGCACTAGTCATAGGTAAAATTTATTTCACAAAAATGTTAAGAATACTTCAGTAAGTATACTTTAGTAAGCAAAAAATGAAGATTGAATTAACATATGATGAGTTTCACTTTTGTCGATATTAAAAATTTTGATGCTAATTGTAAAAATATACACAAGCTAAAGTAAATGTAAAGAACATATATATATATATATATATATATATATATATATATATATATATATATATATATATATATATATATATATATATATATAGCAAATTTATGTAGGTTACATTTGAAAGCTATCATCCGTTGCAACAAAAAAAAGTGCCGTCAACTTTTAAAAAAAATTAAGGAGACTCAATTAAAGTGAAATTATAGTATTTCCACATTCATTGTCATATATAACTTTTTAAAAAAATCTAATTTCATGACTATTGTACTGATTGAACGATATGTAGATATCGCGATGGATTCAGAAAGATGAATGTCATGTTAATTAATAGCTTTAATGTGGTATTATTAACAAAAACATCAGCTTCGCCCTATGTCTCGCACATAGCAGAGTAGGCAGAGGGAACCTAATGTTAAGACACTCCGTTCCCCGTTTTCCGCCGACTTCTGAAGGCATTGCATGCTTAGTAGCGGAACTCAACGCCGTGGCATGCCTCGACGCTAGAGCAAAGAAATGAAAATATAAATTTAAATAAATATTTCATTTCCTCGACTGGGGGATTCCCGAACCCACAGCCAGTCGCGTTTACATCACAATCACACTTTGTGCCCCTGCGCCACGACTGGCTTCGATGTAGTATTACATAAAGGATAAAATAAAAGATATGATTTGTCGATTGTCAATTATTTTAATTTAATTTTAAACATGATCTAAAGACAAGTATTGCCATGTCATTGTAATAAGTATGCTTATACAAAATATAGTAGGTAACTATAGTTAATATATATAAAATCAGTCTACAGCAAGGCGGTTAATTATTTATTCTTAATTAAGGAAGCAATGTATTAAATATACTATATTATACTACATACAATAGTCATTATAGACATAAAATATCAATCTTGGAACCTTATATATGAAATTATTTAAAAAAAAACTATATAAATCTCTTTGCAAATAGAAAAACAGAGAGCTATTAAATAATAAATGTAAATATAATTTTTATAGATATGACTCTTTGATGGCTGGGAAAATATATTTCCACGAAAATACACCCACTACTTTGTTACAATCTCTTCACCCGTTGTTGCTTCCTGACTGCACTTTTGGAAGTAGAAAACTGAGTCCTGCGCACACTGCAATAAGATAAAAAATTGTCTATTTATAAATACAAAATACTAAATATTATAATATTAGTAAAGGTATAGCAAGGTAGGTAAGGAACATACAGTTAAGACTCTATTTCTTCCTCTGTTAGCTCTTCCGATTTCTTATAGGTCGAGATCCCATTGCTTAAATCTGTAGGGATCAGTAATTCTAATGAAACTTACATTTAAGAATGATACATGACAGTAGAATAGATTACACTAGGGTTGCCTAAAAGAAACCTGCCGCAATCACTTTTAATTAATGTTTTTCGTAACTCGTTTTTGGAAAAAAATGCACTTATATGTTTTTTATATGAATCGCACATTATTTGAAAGAAAATCGCATAAGGAATTGGAAAACAATGGTTGCCAGCTCTCAGTCTGCCGCAAGCCCAAGGTTGCCTGGTTTAAACAGGTCATTTAATGTTAATATTTGCACTCATGTGTTTTTTTTAATGAATTATATATCAAATTAAAGCTTATTTTTTTCTCATCACTAAAACACATGGTGGCCTGGAAAATAACTGCCGCAAGCAAAGGTTACCATCATTTGAAATATTTTATTCCGATTCCATTTGACTGAGAATAGACGATGAAATGCGCGGTTTGCCTTATGTTTTAAAGTAAAATATTATATAATAGAAGGTCAATCTTAAAATTAATGTTAATTGTAGCTGTTCACATGTTACATGATGATTTTAATCATATTAAGTACAAAAACTATTTAAACATGAAATCATCCTTATTTTTCAAGTGAAATAATGAATCCATGTTATTAAGATTGCGGCAGGATTCTTTTAGGCAACCGTAGTGTAATCTATTCTACTATTATGTATCATTCTTAAATATTAGTTTCATTAGAATTACTGATCCCTATAAATTTAAGCAATGGGATCTTAGACCATTACCATCGAATTAAATCGAGACATTGCGTGTTGAGTGGCGGTATCTGCTGCAGCCGCACCTCTTGGTACGCCGCTCTTTATTTTGTTACCAGAGCGAGGAAATGAAAATAATAAAACATTCATTTCTTCGAGTCGGCATCGAACCCACAATTGTCGCGTATACAGTCCGTAGTTGTAATTTTAAAAATAAGGTAAATAAAATTTGCTGAATAGCAAGAGAAGGAATAATTAGATACATCTTAATGTTACTGTTAAGCTTATAGACTTAGAGATTCCAGAGTCCTCAGACTTAAGTCATTTTAGCAATTCTGAAACTTTGGGGATTTATAGTCTAATATGTATTTAAGAATGTATGCGTACATACTAACTTGAAAGTGGGGCTCTTTTAGAGGTAGCGATAATTTTGGGTACACGCTCACCTATGGTAAAGTAGAAACGCTCGTGTTTAAATATGTTTTTAAGAATAATGTAAAAATGTATATTTATTATTACCAGACCCTTTACGCGGACCTCACTTCTGCCAGATGTCCTAAAGGTTGTTTAAAATTGGGGCAAAATACATTATACTAGCAAGCTTCAATTTTACATATATTATATATGGACTATTTCAAGACCCCTTATAAGCAACCAAACAAACTCGATGGCTTAATCATCTTCCCAGACAGAGAAGTACCTTTATTTGGCGCTAACTCTGAAAGGGCCCCACTTTCAAGTTAGTGGGTTACTGTCTTAACTACATATTGGACTAATAGTTCCCAAAATTTCAGCTTTGCTAAAATGACGTAGGTCTGGAGGCCCTGGGATCCTGGGCTGTTAGAATTATTGACGAGTTACGTCAATTCATGTACCTACATAGACTTTGTGATTCATATGATATAATTATTTAGCTATTTTTAGAATTTTTATATACAAGTGTGGACCCTGCTCTAAATTTTTAAGCGGAATTTTAATATGTAAATATTTTTCCTTAAGCCCGTCCATCAATGTTTTAATCTTTAATTACAGTGTTTTTTGTGTTTCATTTGCATTGTAAAAAAACTTAATAAAGGTTATTCCCATTATACTGTCATTTATTATGCCCAACACGTTAGGTAGCTTCACGCTTTATCCCGCATACAGCAGGTTAGGCAGAGGAAACCTACTGTAAATACTCCGTCCTCTACTTTCCGCCGAATTTTCGGGACGTTGCGTATTGTGTGGCGGAACTAAACGGCGCGCAGTTTTTGGTTACAAGAGATAGGAAATGAAAATATTAAATAATTCATTCCTTCAAGTGAGAAACGAACCCATAACCGCCACATCAGTCTTGTGACTACACTACGCCACAACGACCTCTATATAAGATATTTTTTTTTGTTTATACATACAGTCATATAGAAATAGACTCATAAAGATTTTTTTATTAAATACATGCAAAAGACATCAATAACTTACTTATAAATATATATTTATTAATTTACCCATATAAATGTATTGTAACTCTGACACTCCAGTCGTGGCGCAGGGGCACAAGTGTGTAACGTGTAGCGTGTAAAGGTTATAGATGCGATTCCCACTCGGGAAAATTATTTATAAATCAAATTAAATTAAATCTAATAGCTTCACGCTGTATCCCGCACACAGCAGATTAGGCAGAGGGAACCTAGTGTTAAGACATTCCGTTCCCCACTTTCCGCTGACTTCTGGAGGCATTGCGTGGTGAGTGGCGCAACTCAGCGTCGCGCTTTGCCTCGACACCAGAGCGAAGAAATAAAAATATGAATGTAAATAAATATTTCACTTCCTCGAGTGGGGATCGAACCCATAACCAGTCGATTTTACAGTCAAACTTTGACATTATTTATTATTCATTAATATTTTCTTCTCTCTTCGCTCTGCTACCGAGACGAACCGTGGTGCTGAGATCAACCACTCAACATGCAATAAGCACGCCTAAAAAAATCGTCGAAAAATAGAAAACGAAGTGTCTCAAGAATAGGTTCCATCAGCCGACTCTGCTATATGTGGGATATAGCGTCATAAATAAAATATAATACTTACAAAAGAGAAGACCAGCGAAGACGTAGAAGGTAGTCGTGCACGCTCCAGCCAAAAACACTCCGGACACGTTCGCTCCCACCACCGAGCCCACTCTACCGAACATCATCACCGCACCGACCGCTGTACCTCTAAAATAATTAAATTTTATATAACTAGTAAAAATAACCCAATATTAGGTGATCGTATTTAGGTGGAAATCACTTATTAAATAAAAAGAGACAAGTCGTGGCGCAGAGGCACAAGCGCGTGACTGTAAACGGGACAAGTTGTGGATTCGATTCGATTCATCCGGATTGTCTTAACACTACTCCGTTGTATGCAGGATACAGCGTAAAGCTAAAAAATTATAATAAAATAAAGTTAAAAATAGAACACTGCGTGGCGCAGTAGCGGACCTCAAATCGCGCATTCCTCAATGTCTAGTTTAAGGTAGAAAATGGAGAATGTAGACTTGATTTTAAAGAATGGTTTATATTTTAATTATTGCTTGTTTTAAGTCTGCCTTTTGAACGAACGATGATAGGTTTTCTCATCATAAGCAGGCATTGTGACAAAGTAATAATTTACTATTGAATAGTAAAAACTAAATGTACCTATTATTTTTAGAACACCTAACACGAAAATTGTTAAAGCCGATGTATTCTTGAATGGTGAACCCGTAGATCCTGTCGATTCTACGGTATTTCTCGGTATCACCATAGACTCCAAATTACAGTGGGGACCCTATATTGATGGATTGGCGAAGAGACATAGCTCCGCAGCTTTCGCGGTCAAAAAAATTTGCTCATTAACTGACGTAGAAACGGCGCGACTTGTTTATTTCAGCCACTTCCACAGTATTAGGTCCTATGGGATTTTACTTTGGGGTAATGCAGCCGGTATTCAACCAATATTTGTCCTGCAGAAGCGAGCTATTCGTGCAATCTATAACCTAGGTCCTAAAGACTAGAAAGACTAGATTAAGGCAAAAGTTTAAAGAAATTCATATAATGACAGTTGCATCGCAATATATTTTTGAAAATGTTATGTAAAAAAACATTAATAATTTTACCAAAATTGGTGATATGCATAATATTAAAACCAGGAGTAGGCTTAATCTTGGTGCACCTGTAACTCGGTTGCATCGAATACGCAATTCTTTCATGGGACAATGTGTACGCTTTTACAATACGATTCCAAAAAACGTCAGAGAATTTTCTGTATCACGATTTAAAAAAATTGTCAAAAGACGTTTGTGTGTTAAAGGTTATTACCAAATTAATGATTTTGTAAATAATAACACGCCTTGGGAATGAAATGCTCGCTCAGTCTGTTTCAAAAGTATCATTGTGACAGATATTTAAATATGTATTTGTTTAAAATTGATTTAAAAAAAATAGGTCCCGCCTCGTTTCTTGCGCCGGTTCTTCTCAGGTCTGAGGCATTAACCTTAGTGAACTGGTGGTAAATTATTTGACATTAAAAAAATAAAGCATGTAACTTCTTATTTTGAATAAAATTATTTGAATTTTGAGTATTTTATAGTTATATCTAAATAATAGAAGATATATTTATAAATTTCTGGAATTAAATTTTAAAATCACAGGTAAATTAAAAATGTAAATGTGACAAACTATAAATTCATATTTTAAAATTCTCATAATTTAAATTATATGTATAGTAATGTTGCTAAACACGTTTATTATTATTCACTACGTACTAAGACACTAAAAAATGAGCAACTTGATTAAATAATTCGCGGTTATAAAATTTTTGTAACATTCAAAAATATAATAATATATGTAATTAAATGCAGATTATATTAAAAATCTTTGAGATAGATGTTTTTTTTTTCTATTTGGCATATACATACATATATAGAGGCCGGTCGTGGCGCAGCGGCACGAGGTGTGACTGTAAAACCGACTGGTTGTGGGTTCGATTCCCACTCGAGGAGATGAAATATTTACTTAAATTTATATTTCCATTTCTTCGCTCTGGTGTCGAGGTTAAGGGCGGCGTTGAGTTCTGCCACTCAACACGCAATGCCTCCAGAATTCGGCAGAAAGTGGGGAACGGGAGTGTCTTAACACTAGGTTCCCTCTGCCTACCCTGCTGTGTGCGGGATACAGCGTGAAGCTGACATACATATATCTATCAACTATTTTATCAACTATTTGTTTTTTAATTTAAACAGTTGATTTAAAAAATGATGTCTATTAAATACTATGTTTCTTTCAACACATAGTATCTGAAAAATTGATAACAGCTAAATTGCTATTAGTGTTGTAATTTCTTAAATATTTTTATTATTATTCTTATATAAAGAGACTCGAGATCCTACACTCAAACTCATGAACAGTTTTGTAGGACATATCATAATTTCCTATGTATCTTCTATCAGAAAATATATTTCTTACGTAATTAATGATTTCATTTATCAATCGCTTGTATAAACTGAGTACACACTCAGTGATAAATTACTAGGCCAGTCGTGGCGCAGGGGCACAAAGTGTAACTGCAAACATGACTGGTTGTAGGTTTGATCCCCCCCTCTTGAGTAAAATTAAATATTTATTTAAATTTTTATTTACATTTCTTCACTTTGGTGTCCAGGCAAAAAGGCCTCCAAAATTCTGCGGAAGTGGGGATACTGTGTGAAGCTAATTTTTTCTTACGTATACAGGTACAGAACTCGTTATTTAATACAATTTGTTATATAATGTAAGTATAGTGACAGATAATAAATAATATTTAAGTCCAGTTAAAAGTGGTTATAAGTGGATACAACAACAATACAGAGAACATTGTAATTTTGAGTAGCACTCAATATCAAACAATCGTTACGTCTACACTTTTTCAAATAAACAAAAGTGATTACGATACGAATTTATTCGATATATTTTTTTTCAGCTTCACGCTGTATCCCGTGTGCAGCAGGATACAGGCAGCCTAATGTTAAGACACTCCGTTCCCCACTTTTCGCCGAACTTTGGAGACATTGCGTGTTGAGATACCAGAGTGAAGAAATGAAAAAAATATATATTTTACTTTCTCGAGTGGGAATCCAACCCACAACATATCACGCTTACAGTATATATTTCTGTACTATATATTTCTGTCTACATCTTTCTAACGTAGTTGCTTGGCTTCTAAGGTAATGTTGGGTTCCGGTACCCTAATACACTATACCTCAAAGTGGATGGGAAACAAAAAGGGAGAAAATTTCACAGTCATAATGTTAAGATAAATTATATTTTAAAAAAAGGTACTAGATTGTCGCATATGCCGCATTCTGATGGGTTTTCCCACGACTCGCAGTGTGTATTTGTAAATACTACAATAGCAGCTGTAAATTCATAAATGATATAACTGTACAAATATTGTCAAGAATAATAAATGTTATTCCATATTTATATAAGGTATTAATTCAATTAAATTTTAATGAACAATATATTTTTTAAGCATGTCTGTGGGCTCCAAATTCAAAATTTTAAAAAATGTGTAAAAAAAATATTGAATCGAGACAGTATCGAAAAATCATCATAGTAGAATAATGACGTGCCCTAACTGGTTGTTATAATGGTCAAACCGCTCAGAATTCTATACATATTATAAAACAATATCCTCCATCACGTCTGTCTATCTGTTCGCGATAAATTTAAAAACTACTGCACGGATTTTCATGCGGCTTTCACCAATAGATAGAGTGATTCAAGAGGATAGTTTTAGTGTATAATTTTTCTTTCGTCTAAATTGACTGAAATATAACGATTGTTGTTGAAAAGGTCGCAAAAAATCTAGAACATACAGTACTCTTTTTTACCGAATCAAATACATTAAATACGTGTTGCAACTATTGTAGATTATAATTGTACTTTAAGTACACATTATGATTTATTTAAATTAATATTTTAGAAGATTTCAATTTATGCCAAAATGTAAGCGAAAAGAGCTTAAGAGGGATCTGAACGGCTGTTGTGGGTTTGTGTGGGAGGTTGTAGACCTGGAAGAGGATTCATGTATTAGATCTTTTGCCTCTGTATGATCAAAGAAAATAAATGGTGGTATTTAATGAACGTAGAAAAGTGTATTGCTACCGGTAACAGATTTGATGGTGCATGAGCTGCATTGCTGAGATGGCGAAAGGTCAGTATAGCTGCAAGTTTGGCCATACACATTGCTGTGCTGATATCGAGGCTGTTATATGCAGCGAAACGTGGGTGTAAATAAAAATGAAAAAGAAAATCCTGCAGAGATGCGATCCCTTTAATCAGTCAGTTCAGTTGACTGCATCTATATTAAAGAGGTACACAGAATAGCAGGTACTAGCGAGGCTGTCACAATAAGAATGAAGAAGAATGTGTGAAGGTGGCTTCGGCATGTCGAGAGAATGAATATAAAGAAAAGCAAAAAAAAGTTGAAGCAAAAGCAAGAAATAGGAGAGCAAGGTGGGGACTTTGCTTAACCTTTGAAAGCATAATATCGATAAAAAACGCATGAGAACAAAAGGCATGAGAACCCCTGGAAGTCATATATGAAGAGGTTGATGACAGTGGACGAGGCAAAAAAGATATGCAGAGACCGTGACTTTTGGCATTCCGTTCTCTCTAACTGATAAAGCGTGTGAAGCTATAAAAAGATTTTAGATATTTAAAATTCAGCAACAGAGAAACATATAAAGAAAAAAGATATATATTGTTGTAGATATATTATGTGGTAGGCAAATGAATCCATTTTATCAAATACTAGCGAAGCGCCCCTGCTTTGCATGAGGGTTATATAGAAACTGTCAGTATTAGTTTTCTATCTCCTTCGTTTTCAATCTAGCTAGAGGTATATGTCGAGAGATTTTCTATGTAATGGATATAGATTTGAAAATTTCTCAACCAATATGGACTTACCTAAAATCAAGAAATAACATAAGCTGTCATTTGATTTGAGAAATTAATTTATCAGCATTAATTCATAAGAACGTTAAATGGATATTACTGGAATTGTATGTAAACTAAATAATAACTTCAAAAGACAATATGTGATTAACATTATATTTATGTTAGAATAAACTGCCATCCGCTCTACGGTCATAATAATTATTTTACCTCTTATTTATTGATATAAATTATTATTAAAAAAAACACGTTAGTTTGACGTCACTATACATGCGAGAGTAGCTCGCCCCTGAAGAAAAAGTACGAGCTTTGATGGACGCTCGAAGGGTTGGTGATCACAGAGGAATGCCCTACGTACGGTAATTAGAGAGGATTCCGACCGTTGGGCCCCGTCGACGTGCCGTGAGATAGGACTGGCCTCGCCGCCTCTTATGTCACCAGGATCAGGTGAAATTCCCTTAGAATTTAAATATAACAACGTGCAATAATAAATTAATTTCTCTTATAATTATCATTTAGTTAACCATGATTACTTTTTATGTTTTTGCAACAAATTTCAACTGAAAGACGGCTTAGTTGGGATATCATGTAGTATCTGGGCTTTCCCTCTTCAACTACGACTAAATATTTACAAAAGTATAATAACATGATAAAGTAATGAAACCACAAATATTTAAATTTACTACGCATTCATAAATAATTATTCCTTCTAGTTACAAGCCTTATTTAAGTAGCAGATAAATATAAAACTGTTGATTAGCTGATAATAATGAAAAAGTTCAAAAAAAGTAGGGACCACGTGTCTGTAGTGTTAGTTAAAATTATAAAAAAAATATATATATTATTCCTATTTATTTTCTGCGAAACATTTTTTTTTAAAAGTTTAAAGAAGCTAAAATTTTATTAACACGTTTGAACACGTTCTAATATGAAAAAAAAAACGTTTTATATGCATTTGATTCTTATAAGTATGTTGATTAAACATGACTTTTGAAAATATACTGGTTTCTGATCATTAAAATACTTGTTTGATCTTATGAATAAAAAACTTGTTGAGGCAAGCTTGTGACAGTATGGGGCCGTTGTGGGTTCGATATCCAATCGGAGGAAAAAGTTATTATTATTTATTAATATTTTAATTTTTTCCCTCCTTAAAAATACTAAGGCAAAAGCGTTGAGTTCAATTACTCAATTAAAAAATTCGGAGAAAAATATATAAAGGAGTGTCTTAACACTAAGAATCCATTATGCAGTGGCTGACAGTGAACTATCATTGCAAGCTCAAATTCCATTTGGGTGTAAAGTTTGAATTTATAATAATGTTGTTTTCTAGCTTTAATCAGACAAGCGGTGCCCAGCCTTTAGAACACAGCCAGTTTCACAGGCTGGGTATATAGATTAAATTACATTCAATATTCATATTAAAAAAAATGCTGTATTTTTCTCTTCTTTTATGGTAATCTAATCAATTATAAATATAGCAACATTAAGTTCTTAGTGGGGAACGGAGTGTCTTAACACTAGGTTCTCTCTGCCTACCCTGCTGTGTGCGGGATACAGCGTGAAGCTAATTTAAGTTCTAAATAGGACCTTGTAATCATATGGAGCCTAAGACAGACGACTGAGTGAGTACTTGGTTGTGTGTTATTTGTAGATTGGATACCTGTTTTGCATTTTATTTGTATCTATTTATACCATATGTCACAATTTCTTATCAGCTTCAACCTGTATTTCGCATAGCAGAGTAGGCAAAGAGAACCGAATTGCTGGTTTAGCATGTCGGGTGAATGCCACACTTTCACTTACACGAGCGTAAATAAAGATATTTAAATATTGGATGGAAATCGAACCCACAACTATCGCGTTTACAGTCAGAAACTATGCCACTGCGTCACAATGACCTCGACAATATGAATACTGGGTATATTAAGATAAAACAAGAATTATAGTAAAAGAATACTATAAATAACAGCTTCTTTTTTTTTTGCATTTTTTAAATTTTATGATTAAATATTAAGCCTACGTAATTTTGAAATACAATTAGTACCTTTTAAATTTATGTACCTACATCACTATTTTAAACGTGTGCTAACATTCTGCTTGTTTTCTGATTCATTAATTTATTATCTTATCAACTTATATATTTTAAATTAGATTAAGATAATTTTTTCCTTAAGATTTGCTGTAGGCGTTTTTGGGCTTTTGATTTTAAATATTTTATTGTAACATTTTTTTTCTTAAAGTACAAAGGTGTGTCAATATAAAATAAATTCTGACTCCTCCTCAGGACGAGGATTTTAAAAAGGTATAACATGATTATCATTACCATAACAAATCTTAAGAAAAAAGTGAAAAATAAAAAACTATTTATAAAAATAAAAACCCCGACTGAATGAAACTAAAAAGAAAATTAACAAGCCCTATAGTTTATTAAGAATAACAGTCGGGACCTATAAGTAATTCTTCAATTAATAAAATCTATACGAAGAACCTCGCATAATTTAAAAAGGTCCCGACTGTTAATCCTAATAAAGTATTGGGCTTGTTTATTTTCTTTTTAGTTTTATGCAGTCGGCGTTTTTGTTTTTACAAATAGTTTTTTATGTGAAGGTATTGTTTTTTTTATTTGAAAACTAATCGCGACTTAATCTGATGACCGTGTCTTGTTTAATTTTTTTTTATTTTTCAGGGCAATTTTTTTGAAGACACTCCGTTCCCCACTTTCCGCCAATTTCTGGAGGCATTGCGTGTTGAGTGGCAGAACTCAGCGTAGCGAAGAAATGAAAATATAAATGTAAATAAATATTTCATCTCCTCGAATGGGGATCGAACCCACAACCAGTCGATTTACAGGCACCCTTTGTGGCCTTACGCCACGACTGGCCTCTTGATTGCAAAATTTGCTTGATATATTTTAGATTATATTATTCTTTAGTTTTCGATAGGTTTTTAATAGGCACGTTTCGATAGGTTTTTTTTTTTTTTTGATACGAATAAATGGTATAGAAATTTAAAAATGTCATAATCTGCGTAATAGTATATTTTTTTTATAATGAACTGAAAATTGCTATAATATTATTTTTATAATGTTGAGACCCTTGTTGTGCGGCGGCAAAGCGTCTAACTGTAAACATACGCTTATGGGTTCGACTTCCACTCGGAGAATGAGATAAATTATTTTTGTAAAAAGATCTTCGGTTTTTGCTTTTTTACACATTTTAATATGAAACTTTTAAAATAAATTACCGCCTATATTGATATTGTCCGCCATTGTTGTCACCAATGAGCCATGTATATTAAAAAGTCAGCCGACATTCTTACAAAAGGCAGATAGATAGGATTGGTACCATTTTAAGGAATGCTCCCATAAAAAAATCTTATTAAGCTTAAAACAAAAAAGTGAGCTTATTCTTGAGAATAGTGAAAAATAATATTTCTTCCCGGTGCTCAGGCGTATGTAAACTAGATTACGACTGTAATTTAGACTGTATTTTATTCTCGCTAACGTATAAAACAAAATATACGCGATTAATTCAGTCAAGGAGTTTAATTTAAAATGAATTATTTAGGTTTCCCCGTTCTGGTAACTAGACAAAGCACGGCGTTGAATAACGCCAATGAAAGTGGCGATAACTGAGAACAAAATAGGAGACGGAGTATCCTAATATTAGGTTCCCTCTGCCTATCTTTCTATATGAAGAATATACCATTAAGCTGTAAATAATTATAAGTAAAACCTAACTAAATCTCTAGTAACTTGTTTGTTTACATTATAAGATTTTCCACTAATAAAAAAATTATTAAGGTGTACGATAGCAAGATTAGTAAAAGTTACAAGCAAGGCCACTCTTTATTACTTTATTATGTTAGCATATCTGATGTAATCTCGGCCTGTCCCAAGCAAATAAGGGTAGATTAATAATAAATTATGGAATAAAATGTTTATACTTTTTGGTTTTTAATTAATTTAAAAAATTAAAATTAAATTAGCTTCACGCTGTATCCCGCACACAGCAGGGTAGGCAGAGGGAACCTAGTGTTAAGACACTCCGTTCCCCACTTTCTGCCGAATTCTGGAGGCATTGCGTGTTGAGTGGCAGAACTCAACGCCGCGCTTAACCTCGACACCAGAGCGAAGAAATGGAAATATAAATTTAAGTAAATATTTCATCTCCTCGAGTGGGAATCGAACCCAGAACCAGTCGGTT